>ML786351.1:273693-289203 GCA_009831015.1 Picea engelmannii | reverse complement strand
AGGTTTCTGAAATAGCGCTCACCGTTTATACTCCACGTCTAGGCCAGCCCCCAGGTCGAGAAGTTGGTCGGTTTTATTGGGCCGCGCCAAGCTTTTGAAGGTCGGAGAGAATATAAAAAAGTCGGTCCTATTGTCATCTGTAACGTCGGTAACCACAACTTTCACCCCTGATTTGGTGCAAACCGCTGGATCTGTGCATCTGATCTGATCTTATTCAAATAATCATCCAACAAAAAATTAAATTACAATCAAAGAAAATATTACACTAATTTGCAGTGCAATCAAGCAAAGAATGAGGAGACAACAAAAAGATTATACTTCAATCGAACAAAAGATTACAGTAAAAAGATCAAAAGATTATACTACAATCAAATAAAGGATTAAATTTAGTGAGTAAGCTCGTCATAAAAAAACGAGTTTAAAGGAAATAAATTGTATCATCATAAGCACACCTGATAGCATGCCCCACATCCTTTGCCTTCCTTATATATTTTGGCACTTGCGGTAGCCACAGACAGCTCTCCACTGCTCATGATATTTGTTGCAAATGACCCATSKTATCCACACGTTCCARCTACRATAATGGAGAAATAACAAACACAATGACAACDAGATCWTTATGTAATAATAACACACGTTCCAGCTACAATAATGGAGAAATAACAAACACAATGACAACGAGATGTTTATGTAATAATAACTTATATTACAGCAGCTGTCAAAACCGAACCAGACCCACTCTATGTAATATTGATATTGCATTGATTTTCAGAACCGAACCACACTAGCGTGACCACCAGATCTCTATGTCATATGGATGCTTATATTACATCGATTCTCAAAACGGAAGCTAAGTCTGAAAGTTTTGAGATAGTCTATTACAAACATACCATTGATAAGTTCATACCATTGATAAGTTCAGGCGATGGAGGCTGACTGTGGTACACGAGTTTGGATTTGTGAAGGCAACTATCACAACATAATGATACAGGAAACCACATAAAAATCATTAAGAAAAGTGCAGTTGCACACCGAATAATGGCACTGTTTGAAGCCAAAAACTTCATTGTTTTGTTGTATACAACAAAAATGAAAATTGGCAAACTGAAATTGATAGAGAAAATAATGTGGGTTGAGAAAATAACTTGGGAGAAAATAATGTAGATTGAGAAAATAACTTGATAGCTTTTATATAGAAAGAATACAAACCATTTTGCTTTGGAAAAGTAAATCTTTGATAGCTTTTATATACAAAGAATACAAACCACTTTGCTTTGGGAAAGTAAATCTGGAAAATAGTCCCTACAGGCAAACTAAATTTTCCTTCTTGATTATGATTAATGCAGTCAAAACTTTTAACACTAATTAAAATATTTTAAATAGAACCTTCCTTTTTTTTTTTATTGATAATGATGAATACAGTCAAAACATTTAATAATGATTAAAACATATTTTAAATTCATTTTTGACATCTTACTTTTAAAAAATGAATAACAGCTACTATTGCAGTTTGAATAGGTTAAAAATATATTTTAAAGTGATCTTTCACATTTGACTTTTAAATAATGAAGAATATTGACTATTGTCCTTTGGATAGTTATGTTAAATTATATTTAACAAGTGGTTTTTTTAATTGACTATCACAATTTATATCAACAATGCAAAAATGGTTCAAAATTATAGACTAACATTTCCAACCTAATTTTTTTATATGACTTTTAAAGACTGATGAAATCTGACTACTACAAATGGGAAATTTATATTCACTTATAATTAACAGCTGGTACTTTTTTATTATTAAAGGTACTATGTTTATATTTATATATAACAAACTTTAGTTAATCACCTTTTAAAAAATTGAACAAAGTTATAAAATGAAATTTGTATTTATTATTCTAATTTATAATATATTGGTTAAAATATCCAACATTTACATTTTCTATTTTTCTCACATAATAAAACTTTGTATTGGTTAAAAAAGTGAGCATTTTGATTCCAAATTTATTAATATAATATTATGTATTCCTTAAAACAATCAAAATTCTGATTTTTTATTTATTTAGTACCATATAAATAAAACTCTCACAATTGTTTGTTGTTGTTGTTGTTGTTGTTGAATATCCCATTTCTATATTTATATTTAATACATTCTAGTGAATAAAATTTATAAAAATGGATCAAATTGTAGAATGAAATTTCCAACTCATTAATCTAATTATAATATTAATTAAAATAATAACCATTGGGATTCTCTAATTGTTTAATATAATATATAACAAAATGGATTCCTTTAACACATTATAAGAGTTTATATTATTAAAGAAATGAGCTTTGTGATTCCCAATTTATTTAATATCAAATACAATAAAAACTAGCATTCTTTAAAACAAAGAATACTATGATTTTTAATGCATTTATCATATATAAATAAAACATTGACATTTGTCTTTGAATCAACATTGAATTTTGATTATCTTAAATTATATATTTATATATCACCATACTTAACTATATCAACTTAAAAAAAAACTAATAAATGATATTTAATAACATTTCCAACTCATTTAATATAATGTATTAGTTAAACCAATAAACATTGCGTTTCCCAATTCATTTAATATAATATATAATAAATATTTGATCTAATCTATTTATAATGCATTAGTTAAAATAATAAGTATTCTCCTTCCCAATTTATTTTATATAATATATAATAAATATTTGTATTATTTAAAGTGATGAGCATTGTAATTCTCAATTAGTTTAATATAATATATAATAAAACATCATATTGGTTAAGGAAATGAATATTGTGATTCTTAAATAATTTAATAAGACATATAACAAAACTTAAACATTTGATTTTGAATAATGTGGAAATTTGTTGATCACAGATATTTAGTTATATTCATTTAATAAAATAGAGCTAATAACACTCATAAAAGTTACTTAAACTACCATTTTCAAAAATTCATTATTATTTTTAGTTATATATATATATATATATAACTAAAAATAATAATGAATTTTATGACTAAACTTGCCTCAAATAATCCACATGCGAGTACATATGACTAAACTTGCCATCTTTCTTCCATTCATATGGAAACTAGAACATGTGGCCTTCTAAAGAAAACATTCATGCTTTTGATAATTTTTGAGAAAAACTAAAAAAAAAATGAGTCCTAAAAATAATTGTAGCTATGGCCACTCTTAACTTTGATCCATAGCAACAAAAAATAAACCTAAGCACTTGGAAAAGTTGAGGTACTAGTGCCCACTTGGAGGTTGTGGCCGTGCATGAGAGAAAACATAAGGTTGAAAGTAAGTCGAGAATCTTCGTTTGACAGGCTCGCCTGAAATAGAATCAAATAGAGAATCCACATGATGACTGAGGATATCTTGATGGTGAAGTTGATCTACCATGTCCCTTCTCACGTCGAAGATAAGTTACACATGTTTCTATGAGAAACTGCAAGTGCTAGGCGTATCTGGCTCAGAGGCTGCAACAGGTTGAGGTGCATTGAAAAGTTGCGTTGTCGCTGTAATTCCTTCCTCATGCCAAGATGGAGGTGTTTGTTCCTCAACCAGACAACCTTCCACATGTGATGCAGGTTCGCCACTCTTAGGTGACCGTCTAGAATTGTGAGGGGGATCCTGAAGGTCTAAGGTAGAGAACAAGAGAGAATCTAGAGGTACCTGAGGAGGAGCCTGAGGAATCTCTTCCTTGACATAAGCCATGGTACTATCCTCGTGCATCCAATTTTGATCGGATATGTGGGAAATCTATACGGACGAACCAACATAGTTTGAGGCAAGGATGGGAGGCAGAATCAGAGCTGAGGAGGCACGTGGTTGGTTGTAATATCCCTCCAACTTAAATATTTGAATAATATTTAATGATTATGATTATGGAATTATGACATTGGGAAAAACTTTGATTAACATTTTGATCACCATAGATAATTGATGGTGAAAAATATTTATGTAAATATTAGTTTTATTTTTATTTTATTTAAAATGACTTAAGATAAATTGATGAGAGAACCCAACTATGATAGGAGAGAACCCACCTATAATAAGGGCGGTTGTGTGACTAACATATTTATGTGGTAGCTAATTTATATATGTATATGATTTCCAAATATTTATTGCGCAAACACAAATTCCAAAGAAACCATGAGATAAATAATAATTTCTCATACGATGTATTATTACAATTCAACGAGTTGTTCCCAAGTCAATTAAAGTGCCATAATGCTTTAAATAAACTGCAGAAAAATCGGTTTCTCAGCTACAGACTATATATTCAATGATTTTCTTCTACGTTAATCTGCATCGTAAAAATTTACAAAGAAGATAATTTCTTTGATCTCCTCGGAGGCCGAGTAAAGGAACTCGATTAACTTTCCCTTTACTTTCCAACTCATCCTGAGTTGTGATGATTACAAACTTTAAATAAATGTATGATAATTTTATTAGTCAATACAATAATTTAATAAGTGAATTTACAGAAATCAACTAAGACCCTGTAACATTTAATAAAGAAAAGAAGGCCCACTTATACATGTAAGCATGGCCTCGCCATGTATGTGAATAGGCACAGTCGTGAATCATCTTCAAAGGAAGGGAGAGTGTGCCGTATCGATCCTGATGGTTCCTCGCATACAAGAGGCCCATCAATAATTTTGTATCCATATAAAATAACAGATTATCCAACACTACTAAATAATCAAGAGAAATAAATAGTAATAATCTACGAGATATAAACAATGGATGTACAATAATAAAACGTGAAATATATCATTCCATCGAGACCTTGACAAATTTGTTAAGGTTAACGAGTGGGTCAAGCCACGAATTCGACCCTCTTGAATAATCATAACAGTAAACCTTGGATACATGAAACTAATAATAAGGAAAGTAATGTTATACCCGGAATATAACATTAAAGAAAACTCCATAGAAAATTCTAATACAAACAGTTAAACGGTAACCCAAAGAAAAGATACGTGTAATAATTCCTGCTATCACCAGAGGGTTAAGTTTTTTTAATGAATTGAAGTCACGCCAGGAATAACAAGGCTTTGAGATCAAGGATATAATTATCAGACCCTAAAATTTCAAAAAAATAAATTATATGAGGGAGACGAGATATGCACAATATACGTGCACTAAGAGTGAATTAATTAAACACAGCTAAGACAAGCAGTTACTCACAGTAAAAGGGATCGATTCCCATCGTAAATTTAAAATAAAGAAAACATTACAGTGACAGTCATCAACCTCAGAAACCTGAGTGGTATTTTTATCCATACCTCGTAATAAAAACACAGATGCGTGACCCTTATCCATAAAATCTTGAATGCGCCTAGTTTCGAACTTCCTCGCAGACGTGGGTATCTTAGCCACAGGGGAACTCTCAAGTTTTAAACTGAGTGAGTGTAAACTGTGAATATGAGAGAGGAACAAGTGAGTGTAAACTGTGAATAGGGGACAAGTGGATGATATCTAGTCAATCTGAGAAAGGGTTTTCACCAAGGCGAAACCAAGGAGGGTTGAGGCCTCCACATGGCTCAGAATGAAAGGATAGTGGAAAAAATAATGCTTAGGACCCAAAAATTCCTCCAAAACCAATTCTTGACGGATGGTGATAGGTGTTAATAGTGCAAGGTACCTGTCAAGTGGTCTAGGATGTGTGTCAAATAGGCAGAGGCTCTAACACGTGATAGCAAGCAAGCCGAGTAAGGGAAATATTACTTGTAAGCCGACTGAAAGCTTAGCATTAGTGTAAATGAACTATTAACTACAGTGTAAATGAATTCAATTATGGAGGAGACGTCGTATCATAATCATGAATCTTAGCATTACCCTTTGAGTTTTAATACCCGGTAAGTATCGTAAATGATAAACGCTTAATTTCTCTAATATAATTTCGAGTTCGTTCTAATACATTTAAACCTTGGCTTGACATATGATCACGACATATGTCATAATCTTAGTTTAATTATTCTAGGATTATGTGAATTATTTTTATGTGGACCCTATATATGTTAGCACTATATACGTCTACAATCTTAGCTCAAATTTGGAATTTTACATATGAATACTTTTAATAGTATTTAATATGAAGTATTATATGAATTATTTTAATAGTAATGTGAAGTATAATATTATATATTAATAGTATTTTATATGCACAATATTACATTCTTGTCTTGGGTGTAAGACTAGTAACTTAAAACAGAGGAAAAGACTTTGTCTAAAGGGTAAGACTCGTAACTTCTAAACAGAGAAAGGACCTTGTGAACATAGCTTTGATTTTAGAATTTAAAATCATTCAACAACTTTAGATAAAGTCATAAGGACCTAAGAGAAAGTGTATTGGTGATGTTAGGACTTGTTATAATATAGGTTCTTAATGTAAACGAACCTTTATCTCCTATTTTTTTGTAAGAAGATTTATTTTTTTTTGGGTAGATTTGTTAGGTATATTACATGATTTTTGATACAATTTTTTATCAGCTTATGTGAGGTGCAAAGAGAAAAAATGATTGTTTATGCATCTCATCATTTCAAAAATAAAAAATCAAAGATTTACAAGGTTTGGAATATAATTAACCTAAGAAGTGTGCACCTCGAAAGATTTTTCACATTGCAAAGAAGCATAAAAAAAAATATTTATGGGTGTCATAAAAATGTCTATGGTGAAGGAAAAAGGAAGGAATTATAGGGAATATTACACCAGAAAGGAAGATAATGTTGTTTTTTTTTACACTATGAGGCCCATTATAGACACACGTTTACAAGAGACTACAATAGGCTATTGGATATATTTCAAATGACTTGTTTTTCAGGACTATGGTATCCATCTAACTCTAGTTGTTTGTTGCTACATGATATTTTTAGATGGGATAATTTGGTCTTAACTTCATCAAAATAATCTTGTTGATGGTTCTTTATTCCATTTTTTCCTTATAATTGTTTGTATAGAAAATATTCAGAAGGTTTGCAATACTTTGAAGCTAATCAATCCACACCCAATGAAATGATGGTCCAAATAAGACAAATAAGGATAAGACTCTATTTTCATCTTGTTCTACAACTAAATATGGTTATTCTACAACTAAATATGGTTATTCTAGTCCTCATCCCTTGTTCTCACATCACGGTGTATGTCATCGCAAGTGGCAAGAAATCAAGTGATATATTTTCTTAATGTTGCATTACCCTAAGTCATTTCTCTTGATATTCATGCATTGTTTACACTGAACCATATGTTGCCTCCAACACAACCTCCCTCCACCATTCACACTACTAAATATTTACAACAACTTCACTTCATATAGTTTGTAGTTTCAAGTTGTATTTTTCTTCTTTAGCTATGACTTACCCAACCCTCATTTGTGCCACCTCCTTGATGGTCTAATTCTGAGGATAAACATAAAATAGTTTAAATCAATAATATCCGCTCAAGGAAAGGTTATATCAAATATAATCATTCAATAGTTTAGAAAAAAACATAAAAACATTAACCATAGCCATTCATTAATTTCGAACCAAAAAAAGGCCTTATTTATTTAATTAATAGGTAAACATCAAAATGGCTAAATCAATAATAACCCAAAGGTTACGTCAAAATTCAGATCGAAATAAGATACGGCCCGTCAATTTTGATCCCTATTAGCGACAAAGTCGAAGTCTATTGAAATAGATTATATGTGATCGTTCCATTCTTTGGTTATGTACGAACTGCGGTCAAATTCAAGTGATCTTTCTGTAATCTGAAGTCCTAAACAGAGTCGAATTTCCAATTAACAGGTAACAAATTGGATCCAGGCCGCCACACCCAACTCCCCTCAACGCCACCGGTAACCAATAAACAAAACGACAAGGAACCGTCCTCATCGTACCCTTTTAATAAATAAGTGTTGGAAATACTCCAAATTGCACTGTATTTGCGCAGACTCATGCTATAGAATATCCATTTTCCTACTTGCATTTCATGCAATATCCTTCCAAATTGCATGATTTAATTACGCCATTTAAGAAATTTGTAACTTCTTTCTTAATTATTTTATTTTTGTGGGATTCTAACGTTATTTGTTATGATTATTAAAATAGATTACAAGTCAAGTAGAGTGATATGAACCATGGTTACTCACCTAGGAAACTTCAACCACATAAATGTCTATTTGGCCTCCTTGATACAAAAACTGGACAACAAGATAGTCCAGGTAGTGGCTGTTATTTTCTACTTTCATAGACATATTTTCAGCTGGATACTTGCATGAGATGTTGTAATAATATTCAAGCCATAAACTAATACATAAATATTCACACTTCTAACTGCCAATACCATCAAGCTTATGTTTTTTCTTGGTTTCTAATTTGGTTCTCACCGTTTATACTCCACATCCAGGCCAACCCCCATGTGTTCTATTTGGGGCGAGCCAAGCTCTTGAACGTACGGGAGTGTAGGAAAAGATCTGTTCTATTATCTTCTGTGAAGTCCATAACAACAACTTTCACCCCAAATTTCGCGCAAATTGTTGAATCTGTGCATCTTATCTGATATGGTTCAATGAGATTAGACAAAATATTATAATACAACAAAATAAAGGATTCCACTAGAAAGGAGAGGAGAGAGGAGAAGATTATAGGAATTCGTATCATAATAATTTGACTGAGTCAATTGAAGGAAATGGAGTTGAGGGAATTCATATCATAATAATTTGATGAGTCCATTGATAAAAATGTAGATGAAGCCATAACTCTTCATAAAAATACAAGTTTAAATGAAACAAATTCCATCCCATTAAGCGCACCTGATAGCATGCGCCACATCCTTTTCCTTCATTGTATATTTTGGCGCTTGCAGTGGCCACTGACATCTCTCCACTACTCATGATATTTGATGCAAATGACCCATCATATTCACATTCTCCATCTAATAACAAACAAAACAGGAAAAATGATGAGATTTTGTAATTTTAGTTTCAGTTAAAATTTAAATTTTATACAAAATCAATAAAGTAAGATTAATAAGTTAAAAGTTTTAGAAGGAAAGAATCGCTTTCTTATATTTCTACATACTAAATAAACCACCATAAAAAATGATATATATTGATATAATATTCTTGATCATATTACATCAACTATAAAAACAAAACGAGGCCAACTCTACATACTTATGTGGCATATATCCTTAGAAAGGAACCACAATAGTGTGATTACCTTAAATCCATGTAATATTGATACTTATTATGTAATATTGATACTTACATTGCATCATTTCTCAAAACTGAAGCCAAGTCTGAAAGGGGAAAGATTGTCTGTACATACATACCATTAATAAGTTCAGGCAATGGAGGCTCGCTGTGGTAAACAAGTTTGGATTTGTAAGGAAGATATCACAACATAATGATACATGGATCAACAATGAAAATGTAATTACAAACCTAATAAGTGCACTTGTTTTATTTACAAGCTCCATCATTGCGTTGTAGGGAACATAAATAAGTTGGGTAAACTAATATCAAGAGACAAAAGAATGTGGGTTGAACACACTCTCCGAGATAGATTTTATAGGGAAAGTACACTGATCACTTTGCTTTGAGAAAGAAACATTGGGAAATAGCTGAGACATGCAAATGAACGTTCCCCCTTGATTATGATTAATTTAGTCAAATTTTTTATAATTGTAAAAAAAATGTTTGACATCCTTCTTTTGAATAATGATAATTTAGATTTTCAAAGCTGTAAAAAATAGTTAAAAAAAATATTTGGCCTCTTTCTTTTGAATAATGATAACTTATATTTTCAAAGGTGTAAAAAATGCAACACAAGTGGTTTTTGAATAATCCTGAGTTTTAGCTATTACAACTTGGATATTTATATCTAGTTAAATTTGACAATTCTTATTTGTGTGTTTGGGATTATTACAGGTTAGAATATTTATTTGGAACCAATTAAAGAAAATCAACTTTACAAAAAATGGTCAAATTTAGAAAGAAGACAATTTCAAATCATTTAATACAAGTTAAGCTATAATGGAACAATTAAACTCATAAGTGTGATATCAAATTTATTTCATATAATATGTGATACAACTTTGACATCTAACTTTTGAATAATGCACGACAACTGGTATATTTATAATTAGTCATATTTAATAGCTGGCTTCTTTGACTATCATATGAGGTGATCGAAAATAAATATGAATATATGAAGTGTCTATTCCTAGGTTGAGCTAATGTGTATGAAGTAATCCACCTCCACCTAGTCCCTACTCCTCGAAGTCCTAGAGGCTAAGCTATATAAGTTTAAAGTTGGAATTCCTACGTTTTTCAGGGAGATTGGAATTGGTGTTTTGGCCTGTCGCTTCAATAGTATAGCTCTCCTTATCTATAATTTGTACCTCATCGGACTCATTTGTTACCCCCAATCCTAAATTCTAGATGGATATCAAAGGATTTGGAGGATAGATGAAGTCATTAGTTGCATAGAGATTGATCATATTGGATTTCTTATAATTTGAGATATTTTTCATGGATTGTGCGTTATCGAGAGGATTTTCTAAGGCTGAGATGGATAAGAGTGGGATTTTTTATTCCCTTGTCGTATTTTTTTAGCGATCTAAGATATAGAGGAACATAGTTTGGGAGTTTTAGAATGTTGAAAAGTGTAGGAGGTTTCTTGAGGACCAGTGCTTAGTTGTGCTTCAAGGCAATATTCATTGGCATTCTCTTTCATTTGGTGATTGGTTCGTTCATGATCTACCTTCACTCATAGGGATTTTACATTGTTTTATGATCACGACCTTGTTTATTCAATGGAATATTAGGTGTAAGGCTCGTTTTGGTCATGAGGTTATCTCATTGTCTTCATTTTGTTCTATGTGGTGGGATGAAGTTCTCCATAAAATTCTACCCAAAGGAGATCTATCAAGAAAATATTCCTTTTCTTTGAACCCTATTGATTATTATGAATCCCTTTTAGTTCTTGTCACTCATATGAAGAGGATATCATCCCATATGTATAATACTCATTTCGTCAATTTTTGTAAATACCTTCATGTAGATTTAATATGTATTTAAAAAAAATGGTTTCAAGTTGATGTATTCCCCTATCATTGTGTGCTAACTCTAATATGATAACCAAAAATATATTTTTCCTCTATCAAAATTTTCATTGGAATATTTGTATAATTATATTGACATCTTAATTATAAACTTAGCCTACACTCATTTTTCGAATAACATTTGGAAACAATTTCATCATTGATATCTTACTCATATATAGAGAGATATTTTATATATAAGGATTATATTTATTTGTACACAGTTATAAAAATGTATTTCGTTACGAATATTGTGTAAATGGATAACGAGTTTATATATTTGTCCATATTTATGGAGTTGGTGGCATCAAATTTATTGAAAAATGTGCACTAATGGAATGCTACTTTTTTATTTTTGAGAGAGAAATTGTAACGACCTCTCTCGTTACGCCAACTACTCTGTAGAAGGGAACAGACACACTTGACTCTACATAGCCACCCGACGACTATCAAGACACAAGCAAGACGAACATAACAAGATGACATACGACGTACAACAGTAACCACGAGCAATAAACATCCATAGACATAAGGCGCAAAACATGTAACCCTAAGCATTTAACGATGCACTGGGTTAGGCATAGTACGAACACAGAAGGAAGAATCCATAGTAGTAGATTTTACTATTTCTGCACAGGAAAGCATGGCGTTTAATCTTGGTTCTCTGCTCCGGAGAGAGAGAATGCCAGATAGGCTCCTGGCCGACTGCTAAGGCAGAAACTAGTAATCTCTGCCAAGTGTGTCGTAAGAGTGGAAACCCTTCCTTTAAAAGGCCTGAGACTCTTGATACGACACTCGATTCTTTACAAGAAACAAAAATCACACACACAGACATATCTACTAAGGCTACCTAGAGGTGCCTACATTCCACCCTACACAAGCAGTCCATTCAACAGATTAATAACACCCAACGCAACAATAGAAAAAAATAAACCACGTCTTCTACGGAAGGAGCAAGACAAGGATTCAGACAACGACCACTAAAGTTAACGACAAGGCAATGTCCATTACTCAACCGGGATTGATTACTAGCCAATTTCTCCATTTAATTTTATTAAACCACGAGAACCTTAGCGTAAGGTGAATCTAATTAAATTATTGCCCTTAGTTTAAGGGCCTTACCCTTGGGGTTGAGAATATAAAATAATTACAAGTCCTTACCATGAAATAATGGTACCATTACAATTATACTACCACAACAATGTAAACAAAACGCAATGTTCTTTCATTCCGATGTTATCAGGCTACAATACCGGTACCATGAAACGTCAACACCATTACATTGCATTCCATACTTGCAGTAAAAAGAATCACATTACAAGATAATGACAACAAGACAACCATTAAGGTGGTTAGCCCAGTCTAATTCTAAAGTCTAAATTGCATGAAGACATTAAGGTAAAATCTAAATTTAATATTAACAATAACATTTAATTCACCATTACCATATTCTACAGTTACACTTAATTTACCCTCACCACATTCTTCCATCAATGTCTCATTTATAAATTGAAAATAAAGATGGATAGTTTAGGATTTACCATTAATGCAACCTTTAACATTTATCGATAATTATAACTCAATAAGAACACCACATTCTAAAACATTGAACTTACTCAGTGTAGAATTCACATTAACCTGCATTGCATAATTATGAATAAAATGAAGGGTTTATGACATAACATTTAGGCAACAATAGTTGTTTTAACGACAATTGATAATTTAGCGAATAATGCGACCTTCTATCTTATTAAACCGCTTATAAAATTTAATCATTACAAGCACATTCCCTAAATATAACCATAACATCTCCATCTATCTTACAATAAGATTCAATTCAAGTAACCAGGATTTTTTTTTTCTTCAAATGCTTAAGAATAACAAAAGATACTTGGGTAACCTTCCCATGACCCGGCCATGTCCTCACTTTTATATTACAATAATATATCAGTGAGACAATGAGGACCTTACCTTGGGTTGTTATTATTAACAAAGGAACTACAATGATACGACCCCAAAACCATATCGATTCCTTTATATTAACATTAATTGAATTTAAGATACAAGCCCTACGCGTTATGGGTCATATTTAACAAAATAGCATATAAAAATTTTATCATTATCAATTGAGCGTTACTTTAAACAATCATCATCATGAGCTAGAATTGTATTTATTCTCGTTATGGTTATAAACTGAATTGTTTCCACAATAATTCAATGAAACGCGATTAATAATAAAAATAATAAATTACCCTAATTATTTAATTAAGAACTCAGTCCTCGATTTACTAAACATATAGTTTCCATTCTTCAATCAGCAATTTGATTTAAATTCAAGTTACTGTCCACTGTCATAAACTCCCGTCGTAAGAGAAAAATGAGGCGCATAAAAAGATAAGTTATTGTTTTAACAACATGAGGATTCACGTTGATTTAAGTGCTTAATTAAGGTTGGGGACTGGTGGTCTTAAATTAGGCGCTCAAATCCAGGCGCAGTTAGGCCATCCTCCCGCTCATCAAGGAAAATTCGGGAAACTCGGCACGTGCACAGTCCAAAGCATTCCAGCTAGCCAGGCGAACAGGTGTAGAGGTGGGTCTACTGTTGAAGTCCTTGAAGGGGAAAAATCTTCAAGTTTAATTAAAAATTTACTCAATCTTTCTTGGATTACAATTCCAGATGTCGGACTATGAAGGAACATAATCTAATAATCCTTTCGATCTGTCTCTGATCGTCTACTAGAAAAACGATGCTTAGAGAGCATACAACCGAACAATGGAATAAATAGCACAAATTGACAGATGGAAAAAGAACGTGGTGCGAGCAGGCCTGAAATCTGTGGGCAACATACGATTGGGATTCACTCTTTAGTGCATCTGCATGGCAGCGAAATCGACACCCTTGGCACCGAGTAAAATGGAAAACAAAAGATAATCAGGAGGCAACCTTAAACAGCCAGCTTGCGGTCACGCATCAACGTTGGGAAACGCAACATCCAAGCAGGGAAAAAGGGGGCAAATCGCAGAGTTGGGTGGTCGAAATACGTGGGTTCCCTCTAGCGATTTGTGACACAACTTGCAGAGATAGGAGAGGAAAACCAGGGCATCCTCCAGCGAAAATGAATAGGTTTAACAGTAAGCCAGCCGCAGAATTGGTGGGCGTGAATCCGCATGGGTAAGTTCATCCCAGAACCCCATCATGAGGTGTATTAAACCAACGATGAGCCCAGGTCATAAATTGCCCCAGGATCTTCCTAACGAAGAGTTCGTCCAAGGATTTAATCACAAGTACAGGGTTTTGTTCGGATCAAGAGAACTCATCTCTTACACGAAGGGTAATGGGCAAATCCTGGAACACAGAGTGTAAAAACTCAGAGATGAAAAAAAAAATCACCGAAGGGTGACTCACTACCTCAGATTCGCAGCGGTACTAAGTGGGAAGGAAGGCAGAAGAAGTTGTAAAACGCACCAGATCAAAACTGTGAGATCGCCATGCACTAGAGGTGAATTAAGGCAGACTGGTGTTCCCCAAGAAAGCCAGGAAATCGCAGAGGACACTAAGAGGAGTGCAAGGCTAGGTTCTTAGATGTTATACGGGAACATGGTTATTTCCATTCTTTTATAAGAAACCCTTAAATAACTTAACCGTGGTATTTCATATAAAATAAACATATGTGATATAAACTAGTACATGATTGCATCGATAATAAACCGAGTAAATACTTAAAATCAACCATTCAATCCATGGCATCTGTTAAACGGAAATCATAACGCATTATATTTTACTAAAATAGAAATCATAACACATTCTATTCTACTAAAACAGAAATCATATTGTTGCAGAACTCCCACTTCGAACGACGTCTGCGCACTCCATCCCGCTCATGCTCGTCGACCATAGAGACTACACTGGTACCTCCCAGCCAATCGCTAGGGTTACTCTTCTTCCCCCTTAGCCCCCCGAGCCGCAAAGGAGCCACACACAGTCCAGATAGTATACCTAGCTTCCCAGCTCGCCTCCACGTTTGAGCTACCACTCTAATCTAGCTGAGAAAATCCCAACTCCTCACAAGCAATCAGCCCAGTTTCCCATTTCAGCAGCATAACAATGCCTAATAGCTCCTCCCCCATCTTCCTTCTATTCCCTTTCATTTATGGAGTTTTTCCCCAAACTTTCCCTAAATCCCCTTTTTAAATTAAGTTTTAATGAAAACATCTAAAATTTCTCCATTGTACAAGTGTCATTCATCCCCCACTTCCCTCCAAAGTTATTTTCTTTCTTTTATTAAAAGGCTCATTTCCCTAATTTTATTATTCCCCTTTTTTTCCTTCTTTTTTTTTTTTAATTTATAATATATATATATATATATATATATAATTTTATTTTTCCT
>ML786351.1:218852-263318 GCA_009831015.1 Picea engelmannii | reverse complement strand
ATGTCATTCTTCCACAAGTTAGGAATTAATTTCTTCTTTGTAAAATTTTACAACTATTAGATTTACTTTAAATCTTACCCTCGCCATCGCCCCAAGAATTTTATGAAGACCCAACTATTACTTAGGTGGGTTTTTGTTTAATTTGTTATTTTTATTCCAGGGTCTGTTCTTAAGGTTAGACTAAAACTTTACCCTAAAAGTTTTAGACTTAGTACATAGATTCTGAACTGAGCAACACTAGGTTAGGGAAGTTGTTTAAGAATTTCTTAAGGCGTTAATGTCTTAGGGCTATTTAGGTTTGTTTCCTTCATCCACATCAATGCGACGTGCCCTTCAGGACGCACCATGTGCTCCAAGGGTCCCACTCGCCTCGTTCGTTTCCTTTGCGCGACGTGCCCTTTAGGATGCACCACGTGCTCCAAGGGTTCCACTCACTTCTGGTGTTTCTTTTTTGCGACGTTCCCTTCAAGATGCACCAAGTTCTCCAAGGGTGCCACTCGCCAACTGGACTGATTGGTAGACATCTATAACCCCTGGAGTCAACACTCCGCCAGGTGAACTTGTGGGAGACTAAGGGTTCTAAGGAATAAGGCCCCCGACTTATTGCGTGCCCCTTAGAATCATTGTGAGCGACTGTCACAGTCCTCCCTCACGGCATCGTGAATACTCTCGAACTAGGTAATCGTTAACCTACAGTTCGATCCACGGCGGGAGTGCTAGTAGTTGGTGGCAGGGTTTTTGTTCACCCCTCTCCCTCAACCTCTCTGGAAATCATGTGTGGCCCCTTTAATCCATATGTGATTCTGGTCGGTAAGCTATCATCATCCTGCATCATCCACAATCGTGTCAGAACATGTCAATATCATATCATCAAATCAAATGAAATATCATAGTAATAAATCAACCCAAAAGCACACTCCCTGACTCAATCCGGAGTCCAAGGGGTTCCACCGATGCCTCTGCATCCTTAAGGTCTGAAACCCTACACACTCAATGAAACAGACTCAGTAGCACTTGTCTACCTCAAAGTAGTAAAAACATCATGTCATCTATCATAACGCATCATAATCAAGGATAAATAGTTTAACATCATAAAAGTCCAGATCACTTGCGAGCAAGTGTCCTCAAAGAATAAGTTTTCTCCGTTCGCCAGAGCGAGATGTTACAGAAATGCCTATACTCATATGAGATAAACTAAAAAGTATTTGTCACCAAATATTTTTACAAGTCTCTTTTTATGAAAATTGAAGTTGTTTATAAATAGCTTTTTAACTTGCTTCATGGAAAAAGCTCATAGATTTTTTTTATTAATTTCAAGTAGAGATAGGAAATGATACACTTTGGAGTAGTCATAAATATTTAGTGAAACATAAAATATATCTTGTTTTTGAGAAGTATTATAAATAATTCCTAAAATGGATCAAGAATTTACCCATGGACATTTTGACATTATGTCATATGAAACATCATTTGATGTATTATCATCGATATGATCTTAAGTAGTGAGAAAAACATAAAACAAACTATATATTTTGACATTTGTATATCCCTATAAGGCAGGGGAAATACCTCTCCCTTGAAGATTTGTTAGGATAGAAATCCTTCTTTCCATATTACAGATATTTTAGAAAAGTTATCCATGTAGTTGTTTTCTCAATAACCATTCTTGAAAGTGGATTTGAAGAAAGAGGCATAGAGCTGCCATACTTTATGGAAAACATTCCTAAGATGGACATTATGGTTTCTAAAGCCATAATTAATACACTCAACTACCAATAAATAGTTCACAGAGACTTGGATCTCTTCTACATCCCTTTTCTTTGCTAGATCTAGTGACTTCCAAAAGATAGATATGTTTTGGCATATTTTAATTGTGTGCCTAATCCAAGCTTCAAGATATGTACATATGCGTATTTCTTCAATTTGACCATATGTGAGTATCCCTTTGTAACAATCAATCTCCATAGTTTCCTTGGTTCACATGCCTTTACCAATATGGGCTTTTCAAATAGTTAGATGGCTTTCCAATATTAATTTGCATAATTTGAAGTCCCATTGCCAAAGTTAATTATGTTATCAAAAATAATAATATGGGTTAATACTAAAAATCTAGTGATTTGAGTTCCTTTGATTCAGCTAATCCCTTTAGGTGAGATATATATCCACAAATCCCTCTTTACACTAGTATAAATAGTATTTAAGAGAGTGATCATAATTTTCAAGACTTTAGATACTACATCTTTTCACCTACAGATCGATGGGAAAACGAAGTGGTTTCTTGCACCCTCATTCATTTCATTTGCATGTTCTACCTAAAGCATAAGAAATGGGATATTTATCTACAAGTTGTTTAGCATAGTTATAATAATGTTTCCCATAGTCCCCTGAGATATTCCATTTTCAAAGTTTGTTATGGGTTTCAACAAATTTATCCATACTAGCTCTCTCTAGCATTCCTAGCTACAAATCACCTTGTTAGTAAAAAACAATAGTAGCATGTTTCTAATTTTTGGGGTAAAATATAACAGGGCCATTAACAATGGGAGTGTAGGTATTAGGATAAATGTAAAATCTAGAAGGATTTCCACCATGTCCTAGTCCAATTTTAGGTTCAGGAAAAATTTGGTTGCATTTGCATAGGAAAATATTTAAGGGGAAATACCATCATAAGTTCCATAATATCATTTATTTTACGTATAAATTTGCATCATACGCTGGAAAAAATCCCTTTGAATTTGACCTCCCAACTCAATTAGGCATCCATTTAGTGATTAATGTGCACAATCTAAATATTTATGAATCATCCTGACTAGAAGAGGCCATACCACTCTTTGATCCCACTCAATATTTCAGATTTTGAATTACCATTGCCTAAAGATAATCTACTTGAATTATACGCCTATTCACTATGTCATGTCACAAAGACACCACATTTAGTGGGATAATGTGGTCCATCCTAATGAAGCTAAATGGTTTCCTAAAGATGTGTTTCACACTAAGTTACCTCATTTGTGTGAGAAAGTGGGGCCACTTTTATCTCAAAACTATGAGATTTGGTACATCCTAGGTTTAGGTAATTGAGTTAAATTCATTTATTATTAGTGATGAATATATTATTGTAATGAATAATTATTATGCATACATGGTTATCATAGGTATGCTCGTCATTAAATAAATTCCACTATTTACTAAATGAATCAATAGTGTTATTTGTTTAGTAGATTTTTCATTTTCTGTTCTAGAACTATTCTATTACCTACATTTTATTCAACCACCTCTTTCTTGAAATATTAGTTGGAAGGCCCTACAATAAATTCTAGTAATCATGAGGGACTCGATCAGATATGAACATATGCCATATGTCCTCCTCATTGGAAAAATGTATTATGTATATTGTTAAACTGCTTGAGATAAATCTTGGGGATTCAACCACCAACCACAATACTGACTGATAACCAAAAAGGAGTTGACATATTTCGAGTTGAGCAGGGCATGTTGATTAAAACTTAGTATGTTATTTTTTAGTCTGTGAGTCACTTTGTAAACAATCCTCACCAGTTCAGTTGAGTAGGGCATGGCGTAAATAAAGCAAGAAATTCTTTTCTAATTGCATGTGGCTATAGAGGTAAAAGTCACCCTACATAATATTAAGAGGGTGTTCCTCTCTTTTGAATAAACATATAGTATTTTCTGTGTCTTGTTGTTTCCTTTTATGATTGTTGTGTTTTTTTCCAGTTCATCCTTCTGATATAGATTGTAGACCAATTGTTATCAGATCCTGGATCTAAGACAACATCTGCTCAACCATGGAATTCACAAGAGAGGCCATCCAACAATTTTTTTTATCTCTCAAGGCCATACATCCTTCTCAGGACTTTCAGTGCACCCTCCTCATGGTTTCTAGCGTGTTCATCTTTGGCCATTCTCCACATTCCCTCTTCAGGATATCGGGTGCCTTCTCAGTGCTCTCAAAATTTCAGTGATTCTCGGCATAGCATCCAGTGACAGATCGACATCCGTGGTGAATGAAAATTATGTCCCTCTGAAGAGAGTGGTCTACAGGGGATCTTGCGTCCACTTCCATAGCTCCAATTTAGGATTTAACAATGGCTCTCCAAGAGATACTTTGTCTCAACAACATAGAGCTCGAACACTAATTCAACTCGATACGTGCTTCCAATTACCGAATTTTACAGGCCAAATGAATGGTGAGAATGTTGAATATTTTCTTCACAGTCTTTCCACATCCTTTCATACATGCCTTGATATGACATATGAAATGAAGTTTTAGATCGTCGGTCTGCAACTCGAGGGAATTAAACAGACATGGTGGGACACTCAGCGGGATAATTATTCATGTGTCATGGGTAGAGGCGACCTGGTTGAGATACAAACACCACACATTACAACATGGGGTGTATTTTTACAAGCTCTCAGAGAATGCTTCTACCCACCAATCTATTTCTAGAACCTCCGCGTTAGATGGTTGCAGCTGTGAAAACTATCCAATAAGTTCATGCAAAGCAACATATATGTCTTCTCCAAATTTCACATCCAACTGAACATCAACGATCCGTAAGTGGTATTAGTTATAAAATACAATTATGGTTTATTAATGCATCTCCGTGACGAAGTTGATTTGTTTGAGAGTGTATGTAACATCCCGCTCTTGTGTGAACTGAGAAAACTTATTCTTTGAGGACACTTTCTTGCAAGTGATCCATATTATTATACTATTGGCCATTTGATTATGATTATGAGGCATTATGGATGTGAGTATATGTTATTTTGTGTATTTACATAGACATGTGCTATTGACTGGGTTCTCCTGAGTGTGCAAGACTTTGGACCTTGAGAATGCAGAGGTATTGATGAAACCCCTTGGACTCCAAATCGAGTCAGGGAGTGGACTATTGGGGTTTCATTTTTGTTGATATGACATATGCACATCTGACTAGATGTTATGATGATTGATTTTATTTATGACATGATTCATTGATGATGCAGGTTGATGATAGCTTGCCGAAAAGACTCACATGTGGAGTATAGGTGTCACGCATGACAACCAGAGACATTGAGGGAGAGGTGTCTACAACAACCCTGCCACAACCTACTAGCACTCCCACCGTGGTTTGAACTGTAGGTTAACGATTACCTAGTTCGAGAACACCCACGATGCGCAAGAAAAATGGAAAGAGTCGAGTGGCACCCTTGGAGCATGTAGTGCATCCTGAACGAAACGTTACGCAAGGGAAATAGAATGACATGAGTGGCACCCTTGGAGAACCTAGTGCATCCTCAAGGGCATGTCGTGTTGTTAACTAATAACTGAATAAAACTATATGCCCTTAGAATGAATGATGTGATAAGAAAGATTTAAGAACAATTTCCCAGATAAAAATGTCGTCCAACCTAGGAAATTAAAATCTAGGTCGAAGTGATACTTGTGGTAAAAAAATAATATAATCATAATTAAACATGTGACGAGAACGGGGTAAGAAATTCAATTAATTTATTAAGATCAAATTATATATAGGGATTAAAATTTTAAAAGGGAATTGATTGTTTTTCTACATGTGCTAATTAAAATTTATTTATTTAAAAGAAAAATGGGTAAAAGGTATTTTTTCTAGACTTGCTAATTTGAGTTTTAGATAAAAGGGGAAAAGAGGGAAACTGAAAAGAAATAGGAAACTAAGGGAAAAAGAGGAAACATAAAGAAAAATGGGAAACATAAAGAAAATGGGGAACATAAGGAAAAAGCAGAATGGCTAACTTAGTAAGGAATCTTTCCTTTAAGAACTTTCTAAATTGAACTCAAATAGGAATTTAGTAAGGGCATAAGTCATTAAAATGTGTAAGGGGATATGGGGACACCTAGGAGCGATTCTAGGAATTCTTTTAGGTGGGTGAGGGAAATAGGAGTAATTAAATAATTAATGAAATTAATTTCTGGTGAAACTAGGGGGATGGGTGACATGTGTACGGGGGATGTTTTTTTGAATTAAATTAATGAGAAATTGAGAAAGAAATCACTTAGAAACCCTATAAAAAGAATGGAGAAGGAGGAGTAGGGGATAATATTTTATGCGTAATGTTACGCTACAGAATTTTTGTCTTTACTGACTTATCTTGTGGGAGTTGGGATATCCATCTCGTGTAACGAGTGTTAGCTCGACCTTGCAAGGCGACCTAGTTGCTAGTTGTTCTTTGGTTCAGTGTGAGTGTCCCTTTTGTAGCTGGGGGAGATCAGGGGGAAGAAGAGTACCCCTAGCGTTGGTTGGGAGGTACCGGTGAAGTCACATCGGTCAACAAGTGAGAGCTGGACAGAGCGCATAGGAAAATGACTCAGAGCAGTCATCTTGGGCTACAATACGCTTGCGTTTATTTGAATTTTAGATAATTATTATTCTTTCTCTTTTATTTCTGTCCTTTTTGTAATGAACCTCAAAATTCTCATATAAAAAAAAAATTGTGGTACATTATTTTCTACTTAACTTCGTTTAATCCACTCATGCGCCAGGTACTTACACTTTGTTTTTTCTTGCATGAACTTATGGCATACTAGCACAATTCTCTTCGCTTAAGTTTAATACTCTTGGCATTAATACCCTAAAAAATTGAATGCAAGTATATTCTAATTCTTACTTCATTATAAGGGCTTTATTACAATGCCCGCACCTACCTATACGCATAGGAGTGGTATTTAAGTACTTTATTATAAGGGCTTTACTATAATGCACACACCTACCTATACGATAGGATGGAAATTTCAGTCCCTTTGTTTTTAATAGAATCGGACTATTGGATTTCTGTGCATAAATTTATGTCTTGGGTTTTAAATCCTTATACACTACCTATCTATGTCAACATCAGTATTCAAGTCCTGATCGTGGTACATGACAGGAAAGGTTTTAAGGAGATTAATGAATGGTTTAGGAGTGGTTACCAAGTGTTTTACTTTTATGGCTCTACTTTAGTTATGTTACAACTTGTCCTTACCATAAAGAACTGAAGCCGATCAAGTCTACGTCATTCTTTGCACAACTGAACTAACTAACTCCCCTTTACTTTCCGGAGTAACGAAAAGACAACTCCATGGTCTGGCAACCGACTAGTTCACTGAATAGTCATAGTTTTACTGTTGGTTTACTTCGTATCTTATGCATTTAGGTTGGCAGATGTACCTGTCAGGAGGAGTTTAAGACTCTGTCTGGGAACTTAAATTACGGGTCCTACTAACCTCAGCCCCGATGTCTCTTTCTCTTTCCCCTCCCAATCTTGATGCGCTAGTTTACCCTAGTGTAAGGTTTTGTACTTCCCATGCTGTCAAGGGTGTATTCATGCCTCTTAGGTCTTGGCCGTCTCATTTGTCCCTTGTTCCTCCGAAGGAAAGGAGATCTCTGTTATGCAAACTTCCATAGGGGAAAATATGTCGCCTCTGTGAGCAACCCTTGGTGCAGTCGATGGAAATACCTGGTAAGTTTTCTCTATGGGACTGTCGTATTTCGGATTTGAACAAAGTTTGTTGTTTTTGGTTGAAACCGAGAAGAATTTGTTGTTTGTACTGTTTACTGTGGGTTATAGACTTTCCTTACTCCTGATAGAGTCTTATGCATTCCTTTTATTTTAGTAGTCACAGTAGCAAAGGTTTTCTTACTATAACCATGAGTCACAAAACCTCTACTTTTGTGAATCTATATTTCGTGTTCATTGTTTGTGTCCCATGGGTCTATTTCTGGTTTAATCCTTTGTTTACCCTATACTTAGAAACTGTAAAATGGGGTGACTCAGAGTAGTTTCGAATAGTTTGCACCTTCATCGTGCTCCAGGAACTAAAGGGTCCAATTGGGTTCTCAATGTATATCTTTCTCCTCCGTGACTGGTGCATAACATTTGTAGGAGGGTAGTGATTTACCGGTAAATTATCCCTCGATGATGTTAGGTTAATCTCCATGATCACATTTATTGGTGAAAAGTATGGTACCATTCTTTGCATTCTTTTCTTTGTTCGTCAAGGGTTTTTATCACATGATTTCTTGCTCTTGAATTCACAATGCTATTTTATTTTGTCAAGGTATTATTTGACATTATGTATAAAGGGTTTTCTCTGTATTAATGGTGGGGCTCTTACTATTGCGAGGGTACCCACCGGGAGCTCCCAGACCCTTCTCCCCTCGGTCAGGTTTGACTATGAAGCAAAGCATGGAAACAGGAGGGTGTGGCATTTTGGCTCTAAGTTAAGTGATCCGACAGCTATGGTTATCATTATTCCTTTTTAAGTTTATAAGTCAAGATTCTACTCTGTAACTTTTCTAATGTTTACCGTGATGGCCGAATGCAGGTGTGCCTACTTCACAGCGTGGGTTCCGACCTTTGTTCATCCTGGAAAAGGTACTCGAGTTCCAAAATATGACCCTTCAACTTGTTTCTGAAACGATGACCTGGAGGTCGCAATTCTATTCGTAGTTTTCTTATGTTAAGAGTAACCTTTATTCATGCACCGATTCGCTGTATCGGATAGCTGAGGGTTTAATCCCATTTTTGTTTATCAAATTTCCAATTTAAGGATATATATATATATATATATATATATATATATATATATATATATGTATATAAGCATGATTTTATTAGAGGTCTCGCATCTTCAGACTCTGCGTATTCATATGTGCTTGTTTTTTATTGGTTGCTTCTTTGGAATTTTCCCAAGTTCCCAAATCCCTGGTTTTCAGGGGTTGCCAATGGCCAAATCATTAATTTGTCACTTGTACAAATCATCCCAGGGGTAGTTCCAACATGTTCCCCACTCATGGAGTCATGGTCAATAACTTTTAACATGGTTGTTCCATTTGTCTTCCTGCAATCAATATAATTTTTTTTTTTTGAAACAAGTGTCATTGTAAAATAGTTAGTTGGGTCAAATCAAAGTTTTGTCCAACAATCATAATAATTTATTACAATTAACAAATTCGAAATTCAGAATTTCCATAAATGGCAAAAGTTTTCCAAATTCGAATTTACCAAAAATGGAATAATTTCCCAGAAATTTAAATTTCCAAATTATTTTATTTTGGGGGATGTCACACTTTTATTAGGGAAAGAAAAGTGTTTTACTTACCATATTTAATCCAAAAATTAAAGTCATCATAGCTCTACGCTCATTGCATCAAATTGATTTACTTGGCCATCAATCCTTGATTGCTATGACTGTTTTGTTTTGTTTTATTGATTATTTGAAGAGATTGTGCCTTATCTTTCGTCCTCATCCCTAGACCATTAGTCCATGCATGAGTAGTCGACCAGGAGATGAATCAATGGTCATCACTTCTGTAATATACAAGATATAAAATGTATGCAGAACTGAAATAAAATGCTAGTAATGGCAGAATAACAACAATATAACCAGAACATTCACCACAATAACACTGAAATAATATAAGAATAACAATAGAAATAAAACTTTGAATCTGAAAGCAATAGTCACGGGCCTCTTTGAGGGGGCAACCTCAATTTGACAAGATCTCTACTACAATAATATCCAAGCTAGGGTTCTCATACCCTCGACTCCTTTTTATACTAAAAAGAAGAATCTAGAGGAAGATCCTTCTAGAAGAAGAAGATTCTATTAGGTCTTCTTACATCTACCTTATTCTATTTTATTGAAAGACCTTATTAATATTGACCTTTATTACATCCAAATATGTTGTTCTACCTATGTGCGGGTTAGGACCCTAACATGTCCACCCCCTTAAAAAGAACCGTGTCCTCAAGGCTTGAGAAGAGGAAATTGTTGTAGAATGGTAGCTGGTTCCCAAGTGGCGTTTGTTGGAGTTGTATATTTCCATTGTACTAGATATTCCTTGATGGTTCTATGACATAGGAGATGCTCACGCTGGTCCAAAACTGATTCTGTCTATAGCCAAATGGATCCTTCTTCAGCTAACTCTGGAAGGTTGGTTTGAATTTGGCACTTAGCTCCAATCACCTTCTTTAAGCATGAAACATGAAAAACAATATGTACCTTCGAATTGTTGGGAAAAACTAACTGATAAGCGACTTGTCCCACACGCTTGAGTATGGTATAAGGACCATAAAATTTGGGTGCTAGCTTCTGACAATGCTCGACCTTGAGGGAAGTTTTCTTGTAAGGTTGCAGTCAAAGAAACACTTGATCCCCTTATGAAAATTGACATTCAGAGCAACCTTGATCTGCTTGTTGCTTCATGTGATTCTGTTCCATCACCAAATTCTCTTTGAGGGTACAAAGAATAGCCTCTCGAGCTGTAGGTGTTAGGTCAACTGCCTGGACCTTCAAGGCACCCGATAAGTATGAGAGAACTGAAGGTGGCTTCTGTCCATATACCGCTTCAAAAGGATTCATGCGTGTAGCTATATGGTATGAAATGTTGTACCACCATTCAACTAGGGGTAACCATTGAGCCCACTAATTTTTCTTTTCCGAGGTAAAACACCTCAAATATGTTTCCAAACACTTGTTGACAACTTTCATTTGGCCATCAGTATAGGGATTATAAGTTGTGCTGAGATGAAATTCAGTGCCTTGTATCTTGAACAGTTCTTGCCAAAAATTGCTTTTCAAAGTTGGGTCGCGATCAGAAACAATAGAGTGCGGCATGCCATGAAGCTTGAAGACCTGATCCATGAATATTTGAGCCACCGTGGATGCTATAAACGGGTGTTGAAGGGCGCATAAATGCGCAGACTTGGAAAGGCGATCGACAACCACCATGATGATGGATTTATTTCCCGATTTGTGTAAGCTAGTAATAAAATCCATAGATCTATCCTTCCAAATAACAGGTGGAATCGGGAGAGGTTGTAGTGTACCCGACGATTTGACTGTTTCTCCCTTGTTGCATTGACACACATCACATTCAACTACAAAATTACGAATGTCCTATTTCATACCATCCCAGAAAAAGGAATGTTTGACCATGTCATAGGTTTTGGTGAACCTAGAGTGCCCTACTGTGGGTGTAGCATGAAGCTCAGAAAGTACCGTGGATTTAAGCTTTGATTGTTTACTTAAATACAAACGAACTTTGTATCGAAGTTCCTCATGGAGCCAAGAGTACCTTAGGGAAGCTCGAGCCTTGGATTTCAATTGATGGATCAACTATGGACTTTTGGGATCTTGTATCCATTCCTATCAAACAGCATGGAGCCAGTATGGTACAATGAATGAAAGAGAAAAAAGGGATCCTTCGTCTTCATATTTTCCGGAAAGTGCATCCGCAACCACATTGTATTTGCCTTTCTTATAAATTGTCTCATAATCATATCCAAAGAGATTATTCACCCATTTTTGTTGTTCTGGGAAGGAAATGCGTTGTTCCAGAAAATACTTGAGGCTTTGATGGTCTG
Source organism: Picea engelmannii (assembly GCA_009831015.1). Classification (NCBI taxonomy): domain Eukaryota; kingdom Viridiplantae; phylum Streptophyta; class Pinopsida; order Pinales; family Pinaceae; genus Picea; species Picea engelmannii. The sequence goes on along the minus strand of ML786351.1, from coordinate 251,930 downwards.
TCTTGAGGTGCCACTCTATTCATCCAGGAGGTCATCAATGATAGGAATGGGGAATTTGTTTTTGATGGTAAGTTTGTTGAGGGCACGGAAGTCATGACACATTCGCCAAGAACCTTATTTCTTTAGGACCATGACCACAAAAGACGAGTAGGGGCTCGTTCTATGGAGGATAATGCCTGGATTAAGGAGTTCCTGGACCATTTTCTTAATTTCATTTTTTTGGGAAAAGGGGTGACAATACAGACATATATTGGGAGGAAGGCTTCCAGGTACAAGGGAAATGGAATTATGATGAACACCACGGGAAGGAGGGAGGCCTTGGGGAGTGGAAAAGACCAATTGATGTTTAGAAAGTATGTCTTGGAGGTCTTGCGGTACCAAGGGTGTCTTTGTTGCTTGTATGGCATGGAGTTGGGTGATAACACTAGAATGACCCTTTTTGAGCATTTTTTCCATGCGATGGGAACTAATGATCTCAGGTGAACCGACGATGATGCCTTGGAACTTATCTTGGTGGCCCTCCTGGTCGAATTGCATGGTTAAGTCTTTAAAATCCATGAGAATGGGACCCAAAGTCCTTATCCAGTCTGCACCCAACACAATGTCACAACCTCCCATGTCAATAGAAAACATATGGTATTTTAGGTGGTAGTCACCAATTTGGAGACACACATTTTCACAATGCCCTCCACATTTCCTGGAACTACCATTGGCAATCATGATTTGGAAATTATTGACGACATGGATGTAGCAATGAGTTTCTTGGGCCATGCGACGATGAATAAAATTATGGGTGATGCCACTATCAACCAGAATGATGACCTTCCGATGCTTGATGTAACCGATTAGCTTGAGGTTTGGGGAGAGGAGAAGCTATTGATAGCATTGAGGGAAATGAATGGTTCTAGATCGGGAGGGTCTGAGGGAGGGGTTATGTCAGTGGATTCAGGTGACTCAGACACATAGGGAGTTTTTTTATCTTCTTCTGAAATCTCCTCGGAGATGGCCATAAAAATATTTTGTTCTTTACACTTGTGGCCCGAGAAATATTTGTCATCACAATTATAACAAAGGCCTTTGAGTTGGCGTTCAACCATTTTAGCCCTGGTCAATTTTTGGATCTTTAGTGGAGTAGAGGGAGTAGTGGCATTTACTGGTTTAGGGCGAGGGATAAAGGAAGGTTTGTGGTTTTGAGCAGATACAACCTGTTGTTCTTCTTTAAATCTTTTGGTAGCCTCCACCCAACTCTCATGCTGAGCCATGAGTACATGGGCCCAAATTTCATCCTTGAGGACGCTGATAAAAAACTCTCCGAAAAAGGCATCAGACATGCCCTCTGTTCTAAAAGCCAAGGGCTCAAAGGCAGCTTAAAGTCTTCCATTGTTCCTAATTGTTTCAGCTTTGTCAAATGACCCAAATGTTTCATGTCAGTGTCAATACGTTCATAAATCTCTGCCACAAAGTGTGTCCAAGCAATATGTCCTTGACGAGAAGTTTCTCTCCATTGCCACCATTGCCAATGTTGTTGATCTAGATGGAGAACACCATACCTGAGTTTGGCCAAGTCATCTGCAATGCCATATAAAGAGAAGTAATAATGCCATATAAAGAGAAGTAATGTTCAATTTGGGTTACCGAACCAGTGGGGTCTGAGACATCAAATTTGGTCACATCCACCCATGGAAGGCATAGGTCACGTTGAAAGTGACGGTTCTGCAAGGTATGGGAATGAGAGGAGTGGTGACCTTCAGTATGTGGAGGTGAGGAAGAGGAAGGTTTATCTGTAGGGATATGAAGTTTGGTGTAGAGTGCCAAAAAGACTGATTCAAGTTGGGTGGTGAGGTCTTGTTTGATTTCCCCCATTGAGGAATGCATGGTTGTATTGATGGCGTCAACATTGGCACCGAGTTGTTTCACTTCTTGTTGGGTCTCAATGAGACCAGATTGCAAGGTGTTGAAGCGAGCTTCCAAGTCTTGGCTACGAGTATGGGCCATGAGTATGAGGAAAGTGCTATGATACCACTTGTAATATACCAGATATAAAATGTATGCAGAACTGAAATAAAATGATAGTAATGGCAGAATAACAGCAATATAACTAGAACATTCACCAAAATAACACTGAAATGATATAAGAATAACAATAGAAATACCACTTTGAATCTGAAAGCAATGTTCATGGGCCTCTTCAAGGGGGCAACCTCCAGTTGAGTATAGCTCTATTACAATAATATCCAAGCTAGGGTTCTCATACCCTTGACTCCTATTTATACCAAAAAGAAGCATCTAGAGGAAGATCCTTCTAGAAGCGGAAGCTTCTATTAGGTCTTCTTACATCCGCCTTATTCTATTTTATTGAAGGCCTTATTAATATTGATCTTTATTACGTCCGAATATATTGTTCTACCTATGTGTGGGTTAGGACCCTAACAACTTCGGTGCATAGAGAGCTATAGATCCTAATGCCCTAGTTTTATGTGGGTTGATGATGAGCGAAGGATAGTTTTTCCCAGCTGTCTATCCCTTCTTAGACCTGCGTTGGTTGTTCCTGGTTGAGTGATTTTCTTATGCCTTCTTGCGAATGGATACCTATGTGTGTTGTTCATCTTAGTTCTCTGCGATTTTAATGACCATGTTTCTTATTATATATGGACTTCGTTTCAATACATTCCACTTTGATTTTCTCTCTGCAATTTAATATATTTTGAAGGTGAATTTACCTTACATTTTAACACATCTAGCCTTCTATTTTCCTCTGCAAATTATTACCTTTTAATGGAAGATTTTACCCTTAGTTTATACATTTATAGACTACTAATTTACTAATATTGGACTGCAACCTTGCCATGCTTTAGACTGCGAACTTACCTTCTAGACTGCAAAATTTATTCCAATGTGATAATGTTGTTGTTTATTATTTTTTCCACGTTATCAGTTGTTTATATACCTGCATTTCATTTTTATGGAAGAGTTATCACTTTTCTTATGACAGCGTTATCAACAACCCCTTTAAGAGCCTTCATTGTACTTAACTCACATATAATCATAAGACCCATAGCAATAGAAATTTAGCATATAATCTGACTTCGTTCAGCTCATTCTAGACTGCTTTTTCAACCATTGTGTAGTCAGCGTAGTCAACATATGTTTAAGCATTGAGTAAATAATCTTATTGGCTGCATTTTTGTTTCTTTTTAAACCCTGAAGGCCAGTGAATCCGCTGTTGTTACACCTACATTTTAACACTCATTTGATAGTGGATTTATACCTTTAGTGACAGAGATTACTATATGACGACGTTTAATGTGTACTGAATGCTGGATTACTATCTAACAATGATTGATTTTATTTAATTATAAGATCAACGATATACAATGTTATTGTTATCTCTTAAATACGAACAACAACTTATCTCTTGATTATAGTGTTATCGGTATTTCGTTAGTATATGCCCAACGACATAAAATGTTAATGTTATCTCCTTAATTTATGCCACATAGATTTCCTGGATGATATATCAACGTTTTTCCAATTCGTGCTCTACGATTCTTGCATTTACTACCAAACACATCCGCCTTCGTCCTTCTATGATTTCATCCCTATCTTGATAGTTATATCCTTATATTTGGCTGCGATGTTCCTATTCCTATGACCGCGAATTCACATTGTTTTACTTTATTGCGAATGCAAAGTCCAATGTGAATTTATATGAATTGACAGTGATTTACTTTTCCTGTCTCTCGACTATGAAGTCACCTGATTTTCACTGCGATCTTAACACACTTTTGAGTGTGATTCTTCATAAATTACACATCGATTTTTGCTAGGCAGCATCCCTCATTCTTAGCATTTAATTTCTCTTATTATGTGTTTTTAGATAGCGATTTTTATGCAGCAAATTGGTAACGACAACGAGTCCCTGAGGGGCAATGATTCATGCATTGATTAAACAATAATGGTGTTTTAATGAACACCGAATAAAATATATTGTTATTATTGTTAATTACCTGCCAGCGATTAAATTTAGATTTGTCGACTGTTAATCTTTCTGATGTTGTCAATGTTATTATATTATTGTAAATATTGTTGATTTAGACCTGTTAACATTGTATAAATGATTAATTTAGACTGTTCATTATGGTTAATTAGAGTTGTGAATAGTGTTAATTACATGCCAACAATTCATTCAAACTAGCTCTATTAGTGTGGCAACAATTACATATAGTTTTAATATTGATTAATTTGGACTTGTTAATTTAGACCGTGAAGTCGAATATTTTGAAGCAACACAGATTAGTAGTTCACCTATTAATGGCCAGTAGGTAATTGTTAGTCAACCTATTTGATTTTTGTATGCGCTTGTTTTAATTTACCTTATGATAACAATTATGACCATAGTAACTTGATAATAGTGCACTCCTTCGCACTTAGGCATCTTGCTTAATAGATAATGGTTTTTGTTTATTGGAGAAGTTGTGTATTAGCTTGCGCAAATTTTGTGTGAATAACGTCATCTTGCGTCTTGTCTACCTATTGCTTGAGGGCGTAGGTGTAGTCTTCTTGCGAGTTAATTCGGATCCTAGCGAGTTGGAATTTATCTTGAGTCCTCGGTCCATATAGGTTATGTTGCACCAGGGTTATTGTCACCCCTATCACCTGGGGATGACATGATTCCTAATGAGGGGATCATGGCGTGCCCTATTGGATAGAGGCGAATGTGTTTGGTTTTGTGTGCCATATAGGTTCTAGTTACTGGTCATCGAGGTCGTTGTGTCGGGATTGTGGATGTTGTCCTTTAGCTTGTAGGCCTTGTCATGTTTGTGTCAGGCAGGTAGTCATTTCTATCTATTGATTTACGCATGTTTTGCCTAGTTTCTTTTATGCTAGTGCATGGAGTTATACTTTTTTGTTGCCTTATATGCATGCTTGTGTTTGTCGTCAGGTCATGGGGTTCAAATATTTGTCGTCGTTTCCTTCCCACCTAAAACAAAAAAAAAAATTGCAGTTTATGCTTCGGTTGTAGTCGTAACGATCAGGTTCTTTCTAGTTTACTACAAGAATAAAACAAATGATAATGTTTTCCTTTCTATAACTATTCCCTTTGATTGTTCATAGCCATTGACATCAATGAGTTGTTGTCATAGAATTTTTTTATTATCCAACTATTAACAACGCCGAGTTTTCCAGAGGACTGGTAGGAACGAATCAAATATTTGTATACTAATAGCTATTTTATAGCCAGGATGTTGATGTTACACCTCAAAATTACTCACTTTGATAGTGTCGCAAGTGTCATCATTACAAGTGTTGTGAGTGTCACATTTTTTCTGCAACTATCGCATCTTGACCATAAGTGTTGCAAGTGTCACAAATATCATACTGCCATCAAGATCCTCAACTAAAGGAGAGGAATCCTCAACTTATCCCAAAGATATATCAAGTGGTTGGACCTCTCCAAGGTTATATAAGGAGGCCTTCTCATGGTGAAAGGTACAATGGAGATTGAGAAATACATCAAACTTATGATCTCATGAGTGAGATGTCATCAAAGAAATCAGTGGAGATTATTTGACCAAAGGGGTTGGACAAGGAGAACTAGAAGAAGTTGGTGCACCTTCATCCAAAGGATTGCAAGTACTTTTACTTGTTCTCATTAATAATCAATGATTGTCCTGTTTCTTTCAAACGAATGTTTGTTCCACATGAGTTTGTCTGTAGTAGATGGATCTATGTTTGAGCTAATCTCAGTACAGTATGAAGTCTTTTGTACCTTTGTTTGTTTTACATGACCTATCAAGGAGCTTAGGATCGAAGCTCAGCCTAGACTTTACAAGGACAAATGTCACTAATAAGGTACATATATTCCTCCTTCTCTTTGGTCTATTAGCTCGATTAGATCTAAAAGGAAGTTCGTGTTCATGTTAAGCACTTTTGTGTCTTGGCCTTCAGAGTCTAGAGACCAAGAGGGAATCCACTTGTTCGCACGGGGATTCACCCACAACAATCGATGGTATTTATGATGGTGAATTTTACCTTGCCTGTGGAAGTTTCCCTATTTGGATTCCAATGTAAGGAAGCATTTGTTGCCTTGACTATTAGGCAATAGATTATTAATGCTTAAATTGACACTTTGTTGAAAATGGTGATTAAAACAACCGTCAATCCATTCAAGTTTTTATTTACCAGTCTTATAACTATTTCAACAATAGATTAATTGTTTTTATATATAAATTGTTTTATTTAACAGTCTTTTAACTTTCACCGCAATAGATTAATTGTTTTCCTTTGGAAATGGTAATAGTTCACTCATTTTTACTTAGTCATAATGATTTAATAACTAATGGTTTATGGTTTATTTGTGTAATAGTGTGATGGCTTGCGCAAGATTAATGGTTAAGGGTTTAATAGTTTTATTAGCTAAATAGTTTAAGGGTTTTAATAGTTTTATTAACAATCAATTGGTTACTATGTGCCTTGTGCCTTAAGATGAATTGTAAATGGTGGTTGGTCATAGTTGTTACACCACATATGATTTCATTGTAGGAAACCAAGAAACACTTAGGTTATTTGCCCAATTTAAAGTTGAATGATGTCACCTTGCATCTTGTTGACTTGTTGATTGGGTGCTTGGGGTACAGTCTTCATCTATTTATTGACAGATAATTCGGTCTCCTAACGTGTAGGATTTTTCTTGGGTTAAAGGTATAGATATGTTATGTTGCACCATGGTTACTATCATGCCTATCACCATGTGATGACATGATTCCTAATGAGGGGATCATGATGCGCCCTAATTGATAGATGCGAATGATAACCTGCACAAAGTCTCCTGCCTCCCGATGTGGGCGTATTGTTTGTTGTAATTGATGTTGGTACTTGGTTCTGTAACGCCTTAATGTGATTAGTTTTTCCCACTGTAAAGGTTTCTAGTTACTAGTCATCAAATTCGTTGTGTCGGGATTGATTGATGTTGTATTTTATCTTAGTAGGTGTGATCTTGTGTCTGACAGGAGGGATGTAGACACCTCCTTGTTCCTCAAAACAGTCTCCTGCATGGAGACCTTAAATGGTCAAAATCGATGGGAACCTTGGCTTGAGCATTACTTATGTGTCCTGGTGGTCCCAACCTTGTAGGGTAGGACAGGCGGGTACTTTTTTTTATTTTTCGTCTCTTTATTATTGCATGTTTTGTCTAGTTGCATGATGTGCTAGTATGTTGGGTCATTGTTGTTTGTTTCCTGAATTGCATACGTTGTGTTCACCATCAAGTTCTTTTGATTAATTTTTATCATTGTTACTTTCTTGCTTAAAAAAATTAAATTTCTTTGCATCGCGTGTAGTCGTAACGACAAGGGTCCTTACACTTAGGAAGCAATGGTCTCCATTGCGTTGAGTGCCCGAGGGAGATGGAAAAGTGTTTGTTGAATCTGCATCTTGATGAGATGCTTGCCTTGTTGGATGCAACATCACATAATACCTCATCCTTGAAGGGTTGGATGTCGTATGACAATCGAAATTGTTGGATGAAACGAAGATATCATCCCTAGCGAAGCCACCCAATGTTGTATGGTTGCAGGTGTGGTGTTGTCGACAATCCCAATTGTTTGATGACCTCTGCTAAGATGAGGTTCTTCTGGCTTCCTCTATGAACAATACAATGCAGCGGGGTCCCCTTCACCCACATCTGCGAATTAAAAATGTGCTCCCCCTCTTAAGGATCTGTTGGTTCTTCTGGTTGAATTGTTGCAGTCGCGACAATAGCAATGGGGTTTGCGTCGATGATCTGTCTTTTACCAGTATTTTCAGAATCAGATTCTGAATCAAGGTTCAACTCCTTGTCTTTGATCTCGACCACCAATGAATTTTTTGTGCGACATTCCTCAGTGTTGTGCTAGGGGATTTTGTGAAAATCACACCATTTTCCGGTGTCCTTCTTTGTCTTCCCGTGACCCTTCTTTTCCCGTGGCTTGGACTGGTTTTCAGGAGACTGTTATGTCTCTAGATAGTAGTTGTATACTACTATGAATAGACATAGTTGTGTTCTATTGGATGGCATTGTTCTGATTTCCATGTAGACTATCTAGTTGGATAATGATGATGATGCTACCAGTTGAATGGTATGTTTGTGCTCAAGACCATTTCCTCTTATACCTCCATAGATAGGAGGGAGTGTTTATATTATGGTAGCTATGAGAGGTATTAACCTTCACTTGTAATAATTGACGAGACTAGTACATTCCAGGAAGCAAGAAGAAACCCTAAAGCACTCGACACAACACTAGAAGACAAGTCGGGTAAAGGAAATATTTAATATTGAGTTTTTAGCCTCCAAAATGAGAAGTCAGACGTCTAAGGAGGAGCAATGTAAATATAGGATGTCAGAGCGCATTTGGAAGACACAGCTTCCACTACAAAATTTTAATGGTGTGCACTGCATAAATTTATTAGTGCGCAAGTCTGGAGAGTAGCTTCTGTTGCAGTTATCGCAACCTATAATTTTGGTCTTTCTGGGTTGGACTGTTTGATCAGTCTTGGTTATCTTGGCTTGGTGCATTAGCCTTGGTTGGTTATTGATTTGCTACCTGAATTATTCTGTGTCAAGGTTAAGTTTCTCAGGGGCGGCATTTGTGCCTATGGTCGGGTGACAATATTTCTATATTGTCTAAGGTTAAACGAGCACACACACTTTTCTAACACATGATTTACCAAGGATATTTTCTAAGGCCAGGACATATAAGAGTGGGTTTTTTTATGGACTTGTCCCATTTATTAGAAATCTAATAGCAGAGAACATATTTTGGGAGTTTAGTTATGTTGAACAAGGTAGGAGATTCCAATGTAGGAAGTTTTAGAGGACTAGTGATAAGTGGTGATTTAGAGAAACGTTCATTGGTGTTCTCTTATATTTTGTGCTTGGTGCACTCAGTCTCACCCTACACTAGTAGGGATTTGACATTGTTTGAGGAACAAAACTTTATTTATTTTATGGAAGATTAGGTGTACGGAAGATTTTCCTCGTGAGGTTATGTCTTTTTTTTTTTTTTTTGTGGGAAGAATATTGCCATTGACTTATAGCCACCCTTTTACTGCTTCTTGCTTGATATGATCTCATATGTTTATACCCTTTCTTTAATTTTTGTAAACATTTTCCTGATGTATTTTTAAAAAAATGTTGACTTAATGTCTTTACATATGATTATGTACTAATTCGAATACTACAAACAAAAATATATTTTCCCTACATCAAAATTTTCATTAGAGTATTTGTACAAAATAAAATTTTATTTATTAATAGAATTTGAAATTAGTTTACTTCTTAAGACATACAATCCCCCGGTAAATTATAAATCTTGCCTATACTATTTTTTCTAATAAAATTTGGAAATAATTTCATTGTTTATCTCTTACTCATATATAGAAATATAATTTATTTATAAGGATTATATTCATTTAATCATTTGTGTACATTCACATGGAGTTCATTATGATGGTTGCGTAAGTTGTTCATAAATAACTTTTTAACTTATTTTGTGGAAAAACCTTATAGTATTTTTTATTTCAAGTATAGATAGGTAATGATGCACTTTATAGTTGTCATAAAGATTTACTGAAACATAAAACATATGGTATTTGTAAGACATATTATAAAGAAGTCATATAATTGGCTCAAAATTTACCCATCAAAGTTTTGAGATTATGTATTGTGAAACATCATTTGAGTGATTATAATTGATAATATTCTACCCAACTCATCTATGGATTTGTTTTTTAATTAACCATTCTTGAAAGTGGATTTGAAGAAAGAGGCCTTGAGATTCTATAATCTATAGGAAACATTCCCAAGAAGAACAATAGGGTTTCTAAAATAATTATTAATTCACTCAACCACCAATACATAATTCCCAAAAACTTAGATCTTTTCTACATTCATTTTCTTTGTTAGATCTAATGATTTCCAAAAGATAAAGTCATTTTAACTTATTTTAATTATGTGCCTAGTGCAAATTTAAAGAGAATAACCCTTTATAGTACTCATTCTCCATAAGTTCCTTGCTGCACATGCCTTGAAAAATATGGACATTTGAAAATCCATCCACCATCAACCTTTTGATTTTGTTAGCCTTTTCCACTTAAACAATGAGATTTATATTTCCTACTTTCCTTCCAACATAATTTTAAAGCACATATTCTTACTAAAATTCACATATTATTAAATGTCTAGAACTACAATATTTTGAAGTACATTTTAATGAATCTAAAGACTTTTTATTTGTAAAAACTTGTTATTTGTTTTTAAATAAATGTCTAGAACTACAATATTTTGAAATACATTTTAATGAGTCTAAAAAAAATTTATTTGTAAAAACTTGTTATTTGTTTTTAAAAGGGCTTCCAAGGTGGCTATGATTGCCTTCCATAGCTTTCACAGAGACTACACAACCAAGACTAGACAACAATCAAATATTTAGATTTACACCTCACATTTTTTGAAATAAAGCTAAATAAAATGATTAAAATTTATTAACATTAACCATAGCCATTAACATTAATCATAGCCATTCATTAATTTCGAACCAAAAAAAAATGCCTTATTTATTTAATTTATAGGTAAACATCAAAATGACTAAATCAATAATAACCCAAAGGTTACGTCAAAAACAACCATTCAGATCGAAATAAGATATGGCCCGTCAATTTTGATCCCTATTAGCGACGAAGTCGAAGTCTATTGAAATAGATTATATGTGATCGTTCCATTCTTTGGTTACGCACAAACTGCAGTCAAATCCAAGTGATCTTTCTGTAATCTGAAGTCCTGAGTCCTAAACAGAGACGAATTTCCAATTAACAAATTGGATCCAGGCTATCACACCCAACTCCCCTGGACGCCACCGATAACCAATAAACGAAACGACAAGGAACCGTCCTTGTTGTACCCTTTTAATAAATAAGTGTTGAAAATACTGCAAATTGCATTGTATTTGCGCAGACTCATGCTATACCATATCCATTTTCCTACTTGCATTTCAAGCAATATCCTTCCAAATTGCATGATTTAATTAAGCCATTTAAAAAGTTATTTGTTATGATTATTAAAACAGATCACAAGTCAAGTAGAGTTATATGAACCATGGTTACTCACCTAGGAAACTTCAACCACATAAATTGGTTACTAACCTAGGAAACTTCAACCACATAAATGTCTATTTGGCCTCCTCGATACAAAAACTAGACAACAAGATAGTCCAGATAGTGACTGCTTTTTTCTACTTTGATAGACATATTTTCCCCTGGATACTCGCATGAGATGCTGTAATAATATTCAAGCCATAAACAAATACGTAAATATTCACACTTCTAACTTCCAATACCATAAAGCTTATGTTTTTTCTTGGTATCTAATTTGGTTCTCACCGTTTATACTCCACGTCCACGCCAACCCCCATGTCTAGTAGTTGGTCAGTTTTATTGGGGCGAGCCAAGCTCTTGAACGTAGGGGAGTGTAGGAAAAGATCCATCCTATTATCTTCCGTGAAGTCCATAACGGCAACTTTCACCCCAAATTTGGTGCAAATTGTTGAATCTGTGCATCTTATCTTGTATGGTTCAATGAGATTAGACAAAATATTATAATACAACAAAATAAAGGATTCTGCTAGAAAGGACAGGAGAGAGGAGAAGATTATAGGAATTCGTATCATAATAATTTGACTAAGTCCATTTAAGGAAATGGAGACAAGGGAATTCATATCACAATAATTTGATAAGTCCATTGATAAAAATGTAGATGAAGCCATAACTCTTCATAAAATAACAAGTTTAAATGAAATAAATTCCATCCCATTAAGCGCACCTGATAGCATGCGCCACATCCTTTTCCTTCATTGTATATTTTGGCGCTTGCAGTGGCCACTGACATCTCTCCACTTTTCATGATATTTGATGCAAATGACCCATCATATTCACATTCTCCATCTAATAACAAACAAAACAAGAAAAATAATGAGATTTTGTAATTTTAGTTTCAGTTAAAATTTAAATTTTATATAAAATCAATAAAGTAAGATTAATAACTTAAAATTTTTAGAAGGAAAGAATTGCTTTCTTATCTTTCTACATACTAAATAAATCACCATAAAAAATGAATATATATTGATATAATATTCTTGATCATATTACATCAACTATAAAAACAAAACGAGGCCAACTCTACATACTTATGTGGCATATATCCTTAGAAAGGAACCACAATCGTGTGATTACATTAAACCCATCTAATATTGTTAGATATTATGTAATATTGATACTTACATTGCATCATTTCTCAAAACTGAAGCCAAGTCTGAAAGGGGAAAGATTGTCTGTACATACATACCATTAATAAGTTCAAGCAATGGAGGCTCTCTGTGGTAAACAAGTTTGGATTTGTGAAGGAAGATATCACAACATAATGATACATGGATCAACAATGAAAATGTAATTGCAAACCTAATAAGTGCACTTGTTGTATTTACAACCTCCATCATTGTGTTGTAGGGAACATAAATAAGTTGGGTAAACTAATATCAAGAGACAAAAGAATGTGGGTTGAACACACTCTCTCGGACAGATTTTATACCGAAAGTACACTAATCACTTTGCTTTCAGAAAGAAACACTTGGAGATAGCTGAGACATGCAAAGGAACGTTCCCCCTTGATTATGATTAATCCAGTAAAATTTTTTATAATTGTAAAAAAAATGTTTGACATCTTTCTTTTGAATAATGATAATTTAGATTTTCAAAGCTGTAAAAAATAGTTAAAAAAAATATTTGACCTCTTTCTTTTGAATAATGATAACTTATATTTTCAAAGCTGTAAAAAATGCAACACAAGTGGTTTTTGAATAATCGTGAGTTTTAGCTATTACAACTCGGATATTTATATCTAGTTAAATTTGACCACTCTTATTTTTGTGTTTGGGATTATTATAGGTTAGAATATTTATTTGGAACCAATTAAAGAAAATCAACTTCACAAAAAATGGTCAAATTTAGAAAGAAAACAATTTCAAATCATTTAATACAAGTTAAGCTATAATTTATCAGTTAAACCGATAGGTCTGATATCCAATTTATTTCATATAATATGTGATACAACTTTGACATCTAACTTTTGAATAATGCACCACAACTGGTATATTTATAATTAGGCATATTTAATAGCTGGCTTCTTTGACTATCATATGAGGTGATCGAAAATAAATATTATATATGAAGTGTCTATTCCTAGGTTGAGCTAATGTGTATGAAGTAATCAACCTCCACCTAGTCCCCACTCCTCGAAGTCCTAGAGGCTAAGCTATATAAGTTTAAAGTTGGAATTCCTACATTTTTTCAGGGAGATTGGAATTGGTGTTTTGGCCCGTCGCTTCAATAGTATAGCTCTCCTTATCTATAATATGTACCTCATCGGACTCATTTTTTACCCCCAATCCTAAATTCTAGATGGATATCAAGGGATTTGGAGGATAGATGAAGTCATTAGTTTCATAGAGATTGATCGTATTGGATTTCTTATAATTTGAGATATTTTTCATGGATTGTGCTTTATCGAGAGGATTTTCTAAGGCTGGGATGGATAAGAGTGGGATTTTTTATTCCCTTGTCATTTTTTTTTAGCGATCTAAGATATAGAGGAACATAGTTTGGGAGTTTTAGAATGTTGAAAAGTGTAGGAGGTTTCTTGATGACCAGTGCTCAGTTGTGCTTCAGGGCAATATTCATTGGCATTCTCTTTCATTTGGTGATTGGTTCGTTCATGATCTCCCTTTACTCATAGGGATTTTACATTGTTTTATGATCACGACCTTGTTTATTCAATGGAAGATTAGGTGTAAGGATGGTTTTGGTCATGAGGTTATCTCATTGTCTTCATTTTGTTCTATGTGGTGGGATGAAGTTATCCATAAAATTCTACCCAAAGGAGATATATCAAGAAAATATTCCTTTTCTTTGAACCCTATTGATTATTATGAATCCCTTTTAGTTCTTTTCACTCGTATGAAGAGGATATCATCCCATATGTATAATACCCATTTCGTCAATATTTGTAAATACCTTCATGTAGATTTAATATGTATTTAAAAAAAATGGTAAAGTTGATGTCTACCCCTATCATTGTGTGCTAACTCTAATATGATAACCAAAAATATATTTTTCCTCTATCAAAATTTTCATTGGAATATTTGTATAATTATATCGACATCTTAATTATAAACTTAGCCTACACTCATTTTTCGAATAACATTTGGAAACAATTTCATCATTTATATCTTACTCATATATAGAGAGATATTTTATATATAAGGATTATATTTATTTGTACACATTTATAAAAATGTATTTCGTTACGAATATTGTGTAAATGGATAACCAGTTTATATATTTGTCCATATTTATGGAGTTGGTGGCGTCAAATTTTTTGAAAAATGTGCACTGATGGAATACTACTTTTTTATTTTTGAGAGAGAAATGCCTATACTCATATGAGATAAACTGAAATCTTTTTGTCACCAAATATTTTTATAAGTCTCTTTTTATGAAAATTGAAGTTGTTTATAAATAGCTTTTTAACTTGCTTCATCGAAAAAGCTCATAGATTTATTTTTTTAATTTCAAGGTAGAGGTAGGAAATGATACACTTTGGAGTAGTCATAAAGATTTAGTGAAACATAAAATATATCTTATTTGTGAGAAGTATTATAAATAATTCATAAAATGGATCAAGAATTTATCCATCGACATTTTGACATTATGTCATATGAAACATCATTTGAAGTATTATCATCGATATGATCTTAAGTAGTGAGAAAAACATAAAACAAACTATATATTTTGACATTTTTATATCCCTATAAGGGAGGGGAAATACCTCTCCCTTGAAGATTTGTTAGGATAGAAATATTTCTTGTTATTTTACAGATATTTTAGCCAAGTTATCCATGTAGTTGTTTTCTCAATAACCATTCTTGAAAGTGGATTTGAAGAAAGAGGTATAGAGCTGCTATACTTTATGGAAAACATTTCCAAGAAGGACATTATGGTTTCTAAAGCCATAATTAATACACTCAACTACCAATACATAGTTCTTGGATACTTGGATCTCTTCTACATCCCTTTTCTTTGCTAGATCTAGTAACTTCCAAAAGATAGATATGTTTTGGCATATTTTAATTGCGTGCCTAATCCAAGCTTCAAGAGATGTACATATGTGTATTTCTTCAATTTGACCATATGTGAGTATCCCTTTGTAAAATTCAATCTCCATAGTTTCCTTGGTTCACATGCCTTGACAAATATGGGCTTTTCAAATAGTTAGATGGCTTTCCAATATTAATTTGCATAATTTGAAGTCCCGTTGCCAAAGTTAATTATGTTATCAAAAATAATAATATGGGTTAATACTAAAAATCTAGTTATTTGAATTCCTTTGATTCACCTAATCCATTTAGGTGAGATATGTATCCATAAATCCCTCTTTACACTAGTATAAATAGTATTTAAGAGAGTGATCATAATTTTCAAGACTTTAGATACTACATGTTTTCACCTACAGATCGATGGGAAAACGAAGTGGTTTCTTGCACCCTCATTCATTCCATTTGCATGTTCTACCTAAAGCATAAGAAATGGGATATTTATCTACAAGTTTTTTAGCATAGTTATAATAATGTTTCCTATAGTCCCCTGAGATGTTCCATTTTCAAAGTTTGTTATGGGTTTCAACAAATTTATCCATACTAACTCTCTCTAGCATTCCTAGCTACAAATCACCTTGTTAGTAACAAATCATAGTAGCATGTTTCTAATTTTTGGGGTAAAATATAACAGGGACATTAATAATGGGAGTATAGGTATCAGGAGAAATGTAAAATCTAGAAGGATTACCACCATGTCCTAGCCCAATTTTAGTCTCGGGACAAATTTGGTTTCATTTGCATAGGAAAATATTTATGGGGAAATACCATCATAAGTTCCATAATATTATGTATTTTATGTATAAATTTATATCATAGGCTAGAAAAAATCCCTTTGAATTTGACCTCCCAACTCAATTAGGCATCTATTTAGTGATTAATGTGCACAATCTAAATATTTATGAATCATCATGACTAGAAGAGGCCATACCACTCTTTGATCCCACTCAATATTTTAGATTTTGAATTACCATTGCCTAAAGATAATCTACTCGAATTATACGCCCATTCACTATGTTGTAACAACCTCCTTATAACAAGTGCAATTTTTTTTTTCTTTATAAAAGTGGGTGCATGTGTACAAGGGTAAACATACATTATACTTTGCGCCGCTACATGACGATGAATCATGGCGCATGCAACTACAATATCAACATAAAGATCTAGGACGCACATCCACATCTGCTAGTAAAGAACAACAATCAATCAACAAAATAAAAAAGATGACTGCCCACCCGTCCTACCCTGCAATGGTTAGGACCTCCAAGACACATAAGCAATGCTAAAGCCGAGGTTCCCATCGATTTTAACCATTTAAGGTCTCAGGGCTGGCGACTATTCTGAGGAACATGGAGGTGTCTACAACCCTCCCGACACAGGCAAACAATCCCACTAAGCTAAGGACTATCATCAGACCAACCCAAGGCAACCAACATAACAATACAGTAACACAACCCTTCAATTGCGAGTGAGAATTAGAAATCAAAATCCAACATTGTGCATGGTGCACAATCAAAAATCTAAACATTTAAACATTTCTTCAATCCAAATGAAAGTACAAGCACGCAAGGTGTTCGATATATGTAAACTATCCAATAGTAACCAACTCGAGGCACAATTCCTTTTTATTTCCAGGCGTGCTATTTGATCAATCAATCATTAATTAAAACATAACACATATAAGTAATCTGTGATATCAATACCATCAATGATGACCACATGATCATGTACATCCCCTTGAATATTAGTATTAACATAAGATATTTCACAACATCGTATTAATAACGACCTTACCTCATATTGACATCCCATTACATCCCAGTACCCTACATCAACATTTCACTATCCTTTCATTCCATTCCATTACATTATATCAACTTCCATTGCTTGTAAAAACATTAATTAAACATTAACTCAATTAAATAGCTTGTTATTATTCAATACTAACTACATAAGTAAATGGTTTCTTCCTTTAAGGCTGTCATAAAATAATTCTCAATCTTCCCTCTACTCTAATGTCATCCAACTAGCCACTAATCTGTTCCATTAGTAAAATCTTAAGGTAAAGGTAAAAGTTCAATGCAAGGGTAAAAGGCTTAACTATTATAGTATTATTGATTATAATATTATTTAAAGAAAAACATCCATAATAACAATGTCATTATAAAAACCTTGCAATTAAAATAACATTAAATTTCATTCACTACAATAAGATTCATTACCATACATCCATTATAATATGATTCATTATAATATAATGTCAAGATTTTATGAAACATAACTATTCCATCCTAGTAATATAGAACCAAGACAGCTGCAATATAACCCAAGAACAGAACTATTCTATTCTAATAGTATAAAACCAAGACAACTGTAATATAACTGAAACAAAACTAAATTCTATTGCTCATTCATTATAAATCGCTCCACCATATTTAATTAACCTCACATAAGAATTGTATCATCTAGCAATCAACCCTAGTCACCTAGTCCATTCAGCATTCAAATAGATATAAATATATTTTATTTTTGGGGTGCTACCTATCATTTTTTAAATATAAAAAGATGTAAGTGAAGTCGAGTGCTATCGTTTAACTGTCCTAGGTCCAGTGCTAACATTCTGTGTTATTTATTTCCAAACTAAAATATAATACTGAAAGGGCCACCATAAGATCGTTGTCGCATAGGCAACAATGTTAGCTATTCAATGCAAGGATTCTTGTACACGCAGGAAGTGTAATCCACGGATTTCAGAGAGGAGAAAGACAAAATTGCAGAGATTAAATAGTTGAACACGTGGGTTGAAATCCGAGATATACAACCGCTAAAGTAAAACAAAAACAGGTTTCTCAGGCTGCAAGGGTGAAAGTCAGACGAACTCACACAGGTCATCGAGGCACGGGAGAGAAAATCCTGGCGGTCGCTGGGGCGTAAGGAGAAGAATCTGAAATGAGTTTTATTCAAGCTGGCATCAGTTTACAAGATAAGCGCAGAATGCCGCAAGCTTCGATGCCCTTCATGTTGAGCGCATTCTCCAACTGATGCGTCCATTAAAAGAAGAAAAACTGGAAGGAGTTAGAATGTTCGAGGATGCAAGGTGTATCGATTTAATTAAACAACCACAACCAGGTTTCCTCTTATCCTAGCAATGCCTCCTACCAACTCCCCGCACAGGATGTCCAGACAACACACGGCTCGGCTCCTAGGAATCATCTGATACTAACCTACAAGGAAATTAGTCAAGGGAGTGAGGGCCACACAGCATAAGATAAGTATTATGTTTCTCAATGCAACTTCTAATCTACGATTCGCTAGACTGTTCGCCTGGTTAATACCCAAGGCAATGAAACTACCTGAACGTACACCTGCATGGCTGTGCTGGTGCCAGCCAAAGATTTTGAATTCACCTTCAGTCAATATTTCAGACCTATAAATTTTGACCTAGAATTTGCAGACATGTAAATTGGTAACAAAAAACTTCATACAATAATCTCGGATTGCGTCAGATATAAAGATTGGTCTAAAAATTTCGGCATAAGAACTCAGGAATTGGAGTAGACATACCGAGCTGAAAAAAAGGGGGAAATTCATACACAAAAAGAACAGTCGGAAATAGACATAAGGATTCAGGTTTCGACCCAGCCATGAAATTTTGCCCGAGAAATTTCCAGACACAAAATTTGGGAGTCCATTCAGACATAAAAATTTAGGAAACTTATGCATGTAAAATTTGTCAAAAATGAGCTGGGTAGAGGGATGGGCTCCCGCCAAGAACCGAATACAATACACCATAATCTCCATTAAACTTCATCTCGATGAAATTCTCCTAGCAAAAAGCAGTAAATCTATATAAGAGGTGAGCTAAATTTGCGGATTAGTCACAAGGGGCGCTTTAAGCGCAGAGCCGATGCTAACCCGGAATAATTAACCCCTGGGTCAGCTAGGAATAGGAGTTATAACGACAGTGAGAGCATACAATACAAGGGCGTAGATACCATCTCGTAAACCTAATAGTCCAACCATTTACAATCAAATTTTCATATCATAGCCTAAGTCACAATACATTCTACTCTACAAATAAAAGAGCATACCTTGGCCTTATCGCCTGCCTTGAATGATGACCGCATGCTCTGTGTCGCTCCTGCTCCATGCTGCTCCCGCTCTCCAACCGTAGAGACTACACTGGTACCTCCCAGCTAATCACTATGGGTACTCTGCTTCCCCCTTAGCCCCCCGAGCCGCAAAGGGGCCACACAGAGTCCAGAGGGTATACCTAGCTTCCCAGCTCGCCTCGCAAGGCTGAGCTACCACTCCAATACAAGCTGATAAATTCCCAACTCCTCACAAGCAATCAGTGCCCTCACAAATCGACAACCTCCCGATACCTAACAGCCCATCCCCTTATCCTCTCATCCCCCCTTTCTTTTCTAGGGTTTTTCCCTCCCAAATTTTCTAATTCACATTTTTTTTTTTGTTTTTCAGAAAACCCTCCAAAATTTCTCTGTTGTACAAGTGTCATTCATCCCCCACGTTTCTCCAAAATTATTTTCTTTAACTTATTAATTGTCTAGGTTTCAGTTATTACTTAATTTCCCTATTTTTATAAATCCCTTCTTTTTTTTTTTTTTTAAACCAAAAAGGTAAATGCCCTAATTAATCTTTTCATTTTATTTTTAAATGCATAACTTTTTATACTCCCGCACGTTAAATACTTTTATTACTTATTAATTGCCTATATTTCCTTTATTACTTTGTTTCCCTATTTTTATTAATCCCTTCTCCTTTTTTTTTTTTTTAAACCAAAAAGGTAAGTGCCCTAATTAATCTTTTCATTTATTATTTATTTAATATTTTTTGTTCTTCCACAAGTTAGGAATTAATTTCTTCTTTGTAAAATTTTAAAACCATTAGTTTTAATTTAAATCTTATCCTCGTCATCGCCCCAAGAATTTTATGAAGACCCAACTATTACTTAGGTGGGATTTTGTTTAAATTGTTATTTTTATTTCAGGGTCTGTTCTTAAGGTTAGACTAAAATTTTACCCTAAAAGTTTTAGACTTAGTACTTAGATTATGAACTGGGCGACACTGGGTTAGGGAAGTTGTTTAAGGATTTCTTAAGGCGTTATTGTCTTAGGGCTATTTAGGTTTGTTTCCTTCATCCACATCAATGCGATGTTCCCTTCAGGACGCACCACGTGCTCCAAGGGTGCCACTCGCCTCGTTTGTTTCCTTTGCGAAACATGCCCTTCAAGATGCACCACGTGCTCCAAGGGTGCCACTCCCTTCTTGTGTTTATTTTGTGCGACGTGCCATTCAGAATGCACCACATGCTCCAAGGGTGCCACTTGCCAACTGGACTAATTGGTAGACATTTATAAACACTGGAGTCAACACTCCGCCAGGTGAACTTGTGGGAGACTAAGGGCTCTAAGGAATAAGGCCCCCACCTTATTGCGCACCCCTTAGAATCATCGTGAGCGACTATCACAGTCTACCCTCACGGCATCGTGGATCCTCTCGAACTAGGTAATCATTAACCTACAGTTCGAGCCACAACGGGAGTGCTAGTAGGCGGTGGCAGGGCTGTTGTCCACCCCTATCCTTCAACCTCTTTGGAAATCGTGTGTGGCCCCTTTACTCCATATGTGAGTCTGGTCAACAAGATATTGTCAGCCTACATCATCAACAATTGTGTTAGAACATGTCAACATCATATCATCAAATCAATGAAATATCATAGAAAATAAATCAACCCAAATATCACACTCCCTGACTCAATCCGGAGTCCAAGGGGTTCCACCGATGCCTCTGCATCCTCAAGGTCCAAAAACCCTGCACACTCAATAAAACTGAGTCAAGAGCACCTTTCTATGTCAAGCAGTAAAACATCATGTCATCTATCATAACGCATCATAATCAAGGATAAATGTTTTAACAACATAAAAGTCCAGATCACTTGCAAGCAAGTGTCCTCAAAGAATAAGTTTTCTCAGTGCGCCAGAGCAGGATGTTACATACACCCCCTCTTGGTCTAAACTTTGTATAAAAGTACCATAGTATCATAAGTCCATCTATCAAACAAAAATGGGAACTGCTGGCACATATCATATGCGTCCTCCCAGGTCGCCAAGTGTGGACTATAACTGTCCCACTAGACCTTGACCTGATCTACCATTCAACGTCATAACTGTCAAACGCGATGATCTAAGATGCGGACCGACTCAGCCATGAGCGCTCCCTCGTCTGATACCTGCAAGGAACTCATGTCAATCACGTGTGTAGGATCACTAATATAATGTCTCAAAACAGATACATGGAAAACATCGTGCATACGCCTCAAAGAATCAGGCAAGGCTAGTCGATAGGCCATGGGCCCCTGTCTCTCCACAATCTCGAAAGTTCCCACGAACCTAGGAGAGAGTTTATCTCCCTTTCCAAACTTGATCGAACTCTTATGCGGTTTAACCCACAAGAAGACTGGATCGCTGACCTCGTAACTACGGTTGACCCGGTGCGCATCGGCATAACTCTTTTGTCGATCCTGCGCTTCTTTTATCCTTTGTCTTATGGTTTTCATTTTCTCTTCCATTTCTTGGATCGCTTCTGGTCCCACTAGGACCCTATCCTCAAGTTGATCCCAACTCAAGGGCGTCTGACACAGTCTCCCATAAAGAAACTCGAAAGGCACCATCTTAATGGTGCTCTGGTAACTGTTGTTGTAAGCGAACTCTACTAGAGGCAAGAATTCCTCCCAACGCTTTTGTTGGTCCATCACGTACATGCACAACATGTCTTCCAAGGTTTGGTTCATTCGTTCGGTCTATTCATCCGTCTCCGGGTGATAAGCAGTACTAAAGTTAAGTTGGGTTCCCAAGGCCTCTTGGAAACTCATCCAAAATCGTCCAGTAAACACCGATCCTCGATCGGATATAATCCCCTTAGGCACGCCATGCAGCCTCACAATCTCACTGATGAAAACTCTCGCTATGTCAGGTTCCTGATATGTCATATGCACAGGAATAAAGTGAGCACTCTTCGTCAGAGTGTCTACTACTACAAAAATCGAGTCGTGTCTCCTTGCCATCAGTGGCAATCCAACCATAAAATCCATCGAAACAACTTCCCATTTCGATTCCAGAATGGCATGTGGTTGAAGTAATCCTGTCGGGTGTCTATGTTCAGCCTTTACCTGCTGACACTCTAGACATCTGGCCACATAGTTGACTATGTCAGCCTTCATTCCCTTCCAGAAGAATAAGGGTTTAAGGTTTTCCCTCATCTTTGTGACTATTGGGTGAGCCATGTAAACTCCTCTATGAGCCTCGCTCAAGATCAACATCCTCAATTTGTCGTTTGGTGGTACATAAATCCGACCTCTAAACCTCAATAACCCATTGCTATCAAAAGAAAATCCCTCATATCGTGGTACCATCATTGTGTTTTGTCCGATAAAATCCTCGACTTCTTTGTACTAGTCATCGTCACGCTCTAAGGTGAGAATATTCTCACGTAGATTCGTCTGAAGAGGCAACACCGAAAATATGCGCGGCCTTCGACTCAAAGCATCCGCCACTCGATTCATTGTTCTTTTTATGTAAGTAATCTTGAAGTTGTACTCACTAAGCAGTTCCGACCAACGTCGTTGTCGCGCGTTCAGGTCGCTTTGCGTGAAAATGTGTTGTAGTCCACAATGATCCGTCTTTAATTCAAATTTTCGTCCAACAAGGTAGTGTCTCCAAACCTTCAAGGCATAAATGATGGCTAATAACTCCAAATTGTGCATCGCGTAGTTCTCCTCACGCCTTCTCAGTTTCCTTGAAATGTAAGAAATCACTCATCCGTTTTGCATCAAGACTCCGCCTAAACCTTCCTTGGATGCGTCTGTGCATACCAAGAAGTCTCTGTCCATGTCAGGGACTTTTAGTATCGGCGTTGTTGTCAACAACTCCTTAAGCGTTCAAAATGATTCCTCACATTTCTTGGTCCAAACAAACTTCTTGTTTTTCTTCTGAAATTCCATGCTCGGATTTGCTATCTTCGAAAATCCCTCGACAAACCGTCTGTAGTATCTTGCTAAACCCATAAATCTATGCACTTCTGTGGTATTCGTCGGTGTAGGCCATTCCATAATAGCCTCAACCTTGGTTGGATCCATGGCGATACCTTCGCCGGAGATGACATGCCCTAAGTAGTGAATCCTCGATTGATAAAAAGAGCATTTGGAAAACTTCCCATACAATTTGTGCTCTCGTAGACACTGTAGTACCAAACGCAAGTGCTCGTCATGATCCTCCATCGTCCGAGAGTAGATCAAAATATCGTCAATGAATACTTGGACGAACTTGTCCAGCTACTCGCGAAACACCATGTTCATCAAACTCATGAATACCCCTGGGGCGTTTGTCAGTCCAAACGGTAAAACAGTAAACTCGTAATGTCCAAATATTGTCTTAAAGGCAGTCTTAGGGACGTCATCCTCCTTGATCCGTAACTGGTGATACCCTGATCACAAATCGATCTTGGAGAACACTGTCACGCCCTTCATTTGATCGAACAAATCATCAATTCTAGGTAAGGGATACTGATTCTTGATCGTAGCCTTGTTCAGTTGACGGTAGTCAATGCAAAGCCTCCATGATCCGTCCTTCTTTCATATGAAAATAACTGGTGCACCCCACGGTGACACACTAGGGCGTATCAGTCCCAGGTCCAGCAACTCCTTCAGTTGCATTTTCAACTCTTGCAACTTTGGGGTCGACATCCGATAAGGCATTCTTGCTATCGGTTCGGTCCCTAGTTTCAGGTCTATAGTAAACTCCAATTCTCTCTCCGGCGGCATCCTAGGTAACTCCTCTGGAAATACGTCCGCAAACTCCTTCACCACCGGAAGGTGTTCTAGAACTTCCGCTACTCCCTTTTCATTTAGTACGAGGATCGCATAAAGCTTGCACCCCTTGCGCATACTCTTTCATAACTGTAAGGAAGAGACGAACCGCAGGGAAAATCACTGGTTTCATCCTACAATCACATGTCTATTTCCTTCATCATCAACCAAGCTCAATTGTTTCGTCTTACAGTTGAGTATCACCTCATGCGATTCCAACCAATCCATACCGATCACGACGTCATAAGATCCTAATATCGTGACGTACAAGTTGACCCTCATGACAAACTCTCCCAGGTTAAGGGTACAGCCTGTAACCTTTCCGCCAACCCTTTGTTTGGCTCTTGAAGCCATATCTACAAATCTAAACTCGTCCTATTTGACTGCCTTTACCTTAATCCTTTTTAGCACTGCACCAAAAATGAAACTCTCAGTAGCACCTGGGTCTATCAAAATACTAAGGGTCTGGTTAGTGATAGTACCTGTCGTCTCGAGCACAGTCGATTGGTGCTCTACCTAGAGGTTATTCACCGTTGCATGAATCCGATGGGCCTTTCCCATATCTCCAACGGTAGCGGGTCCGGCTGATCCGGATGCTCTAGTCCTCTCCAAAGGACAGTCGCGCTAGTAGTGTGACTCCCCACACGTCCAACACCCCTTCTTCGGCCCAGTAGTCCTGGTACCCAAAGTAGAAGATGATTGCCCACCAGCCTGAAACCCTGGTCTGTTCTGTTGAACAGGCCTAAACTTATGTTGTTGTGGGCAACGTTGTGGTTGATGCTGTGGTCCCCGATAAGGTGTTCGTTGTTGAGGCGGCGTTCATCGAGGTGTAGTGAAATTCGATCCCCTCTGGAAGCCATGCGATCCCGGCGTATGTCTCGTTGGTGTCTGGTGCTGTGGTGTACCAGATGAACCCTGCCCTACTGTCTTGTTGGAGTCCTGGTATGACCCCCACTGATAAGCTCCTCCTTTGCTATGAGGGCCTTTTGGACAGCGTCGTGCAAGGTTTAAGGCATCAAGATCCTAAACTTTGCACACATGCTATCGTTAAGGCCAAACACGAACTGATTGACCTTGAGATTCTCAGTGTTAAGGTGCGGAGCATACCAGAGCAGCTCCATAAAACGTGCCTCGTACTCGGGCACCGTACGGCCTTCTTGTCATAATGCGTTGAACTCATTGAGCTGACGCTCAATGAATTCCTCTGAAAGATACCTCTCTTGAAATCGTTCCTCGAACAGTTCCCATGACACGTCTTCAACGGCTATGTTCAGTTGCGGCAGGAGCGTCTTCCACCATAGAAGAGCGCTCCCATTCAGTTGAAAGACCTCCATGCGGACCTTCATTTTGGAGGTATAATCACGAAGTGCGAAGCACATCGCCATATTCTCCAACCATGCCTCGGCGGCTGCGCCGTCCGGGGCACCAAAGAGCTCGAGAAAATTTATCTTCTCAAGTTCACGGTGAATGCTACCAGCCACGGTTGGTGCACGCGGCGGAACCTCAGAAGGTGTCGGTGCCCTGGCCTCGTCTTTGTCCAATCGGATGATCAGTGCCTCAGACATGCGTTGAAAGGACCTCATCATCTCGACCACGTCTCTAATGGCTATCTGCTCTTGTCCGAGAACCTGCTCACCTCCATGGGGGTTAGACCCCTCAGGCATGGATGCTACTGGAGGCGTCATGCCTCCTCCCCTAGCACCCCATCATCTTCCTTTTTAGCGTCCTCTAACCATGATTACCTGCACGCACACAATCAACTCGATCATCAACAGTATACTCAATCAATCATGTCAACGAAATTCATAGCGAATCCCAAGCCGCGGGTCGAACAGGCTCTGATACCATATGTAACAACCTCCTTATAACAAGTGCAATTTTTTTTTTTTGTTTATAAAAGTGGGTGCGTGTGTACAAGGGTAAACAGACATTATACTCTGCTCTGCTACATGACGATGAATCATGATGCATGCAACTACAATATCAACATAAAGATCTAGGATGCACATCTACATCTGCTAGTAAATAACAACAATCAATCGACAAAATAAAAAGGCTGAATTCCCACCCGTCCTACCCTGCAATGGTTAGGACCTCCAAGACACATAAGCAATGCTCAAGCCCAGGTTCCCATCGATTTTAACCATTTAAGGTCTCAGGGCTGGCAACTATTCTGAGGAACATGGAGGTGTCTACAACCCTCCCAATATAGGAAAACAATCCCACTAAGCTAAGGACTATCATCAGACCAACCCAAGGCAACCAACATAACAATACAGTAACACAACCCTTCAATTGCGAGCGAGAATTAGAAATCAAAATCCAACATTGTCCATGGCGCGCAATGAAAAATCTAAACATTTAAACATTTCTTCAATACAAATGAAAGTACAAGCACGCAAGGTGTCTGATATATGTAAACTATCCAATAGTAACCAACTCGAGGCACAATTCCTTTTTATTTCCAGGTGCGCTATTTGATCAATCAATCATTAATTAAAACATAACACATATAAGTAATCTGCGATATCAATACCATCAATGATGACCACATGATCATGTACATCCCCTTGAATATTAGTATTAACATAAGATATTGCACAACATCGCATTAATAATGACCTTACCTCATATTGACATCCCATTACATCCCAGTACCCTACATCAACATTTCACTATCCTTTCATTCCATTCCATTCCATTATATCATCTTCCATTGCTTGTAAAAACATTAATTAAACATTAACTTAATTAAATAGCTTGCTATTATTGAATACTAACTACATAAGTAAATGGTTGCTTCCTTTAAGGTTGTCATAAAATAATTCTCAATCTTCCCTCTACTCTATTGTCATCCAACTAGCCACTAATCTGTTGCATTAGTAAAATCTTAAGGTAAAGGTAAAAGTTCGATGCAAGGGTAAAATGCTTAACTATTATAGTATTATTGATTATAATATTATTTAAAGAAAAACATCCATAATAACAATGTCATTCTAAAAACCTTGCAATTAAAATAACATTAAATTTCATTCACTACAATAAGATTCATTACCATACATCCTTTATAATATGATTCATTATAATATGATTCATTATAATATAATGTCAAGATTTTATGAAACAAAACTATTCCATCCTAGTAATATAGAACCAAGACAGCTGCAATATAACCCCAGAACAGAACTATCCTATTCTAATAGTATAAAACCAAGACAGTTGTAATATAACTGAAACATAACTAAATTATGTTGCTCATTCATTATAAATTGCTCCACCATATTTAATTAACCTCACCTAAGAATTTTATCATCTAGCAATCAACCCGAGTCGCCTGGTCCATTCAACATTCAAATAGATATAAATATATTTTATTTTTGGGGTGCTACCTATCAGTTTTTAAATATAAAAAGATGTACGTGAAGTCGAGTTCTATCATTTAACTGTCCTAGGTCCAGTGCTAACATTTTGTGTTATTTATTTTGAAACTAAAATATAATACTGAAAGGGCCACCATAAGATCGTTGTCCCACAGGCAACAGTGTCAGCTATTCAATCCAAGGATTCCTGTACACGCAGGAAGTGTAATCCACGGATTTCAGAGAGGAGCAAGACAAAATCGCAGAGATTAAATAGTTGAACGCGTGGGTTGAAATCCGGGATATACAACCGCTAAAGTAAAACAAAAACAGGTTTCTCAGGCTGCAAGGGTGAAAGTCAGACGAACTCACATAGGTCGTTGAGGCACGGGGGAGCAAATCTTGGCGGTCGTTGGGGCGTAAGGAGAAGAATCTGAAATGAGTTATATTCAACCTGACATCAGTTTACAAGATAAGTGCAGAATGTCGCAAGCTTAGATGCCCTTCATGTTGAGCGCATTCTCCAACTGATGCGTCCATTAAAAGAAGAAAAATTGGAAGGAGTTAGAAGGTTCGAGGATGAAAGGTGTATCGGTTTAATTAAACAACAAGAACCAGGTTTCCTCTTATCCTGGTAATGCCTCCTACCAACTCCATGCGCAGGATGTCCAGACAACACACGGCTTGGCTCATAGGAATCATCCGATACTAACCTATAAGGAAATTAGTAAAGGGAGTGAGGGCCGCACAGCATAAGATAAGTATTTTGTTTCTCAATGAAACTTCTAATCTACGATTCGCTAGACTGTTCACCTGGGTAATACCCAAGGCAACGAAACTTATTTTCGGCATAACATCTAGTGACAGATCGACATCCGTGGTGAATGAAAATTATGTCCCTCTGAAGAGAGTGGTCTATAGGGGATTCTTCATCCATTGCCACAACTACAATTTAGGATTTAACAATGGCTCTCCAAGAGCTACTTTGTCTCAACAACATAGAGCTCCAACACCAATGAAACTCGATACCTACTTCCAATTACCGAATTTTACAAGCCAAATGAATGGTGAGAATGTCGAATCTTTTCTTCACAGTCTTTGCACATGCTTTCATACATGTCCTGATATGACATAAGACATGAAGCTTTAGATCATCGGTCTACAACTCGAGCGAATTAAACAGACATGGTGGGACACTTAGCTGGATAATTATTCATGGGTCATGGGTAGAGGCGACCTAGTTGAGATACAAACACCACACATTACAACATGGGGTGTATTTTTCCAAGCTCTCAGAGAATGCCTCTACGCACCAATCTATTTCTAGAACCTCCACGCTAGATGGTTGCAGTGGCAAAAACTATCCAATAAGTTCATCCAAAGCTACATATATGTCTTCTGCAAATTTCACATCCAACTGAACATCGATGATCCATAAGAGGTATTAGTTATAAAATACAATTATGGTTTATCAATGTATCTCCATGATGAAGTATGTAACATATCGCTCTTGCGCACACTGAGCAAACTTATTCTTTAAGGACACTTGCTTGCAAGTGATCCATATTATTATACTATTGGTCATTTGATTATGATTATGAGGCATTATGGATGTGATTATATGTTATTTTGTGTATTTACATAGACATGTGCTATTGACTGGGTCCTCTTGAGTGTGTAGTACTTTGGACCTCAAGAATGCAGAGGTATCGATGAAACCCCTTGGACTCTGGATCGAGTCAGGGAGTGGACTATTGGGGTTTGATTGTTGTTGATATGACATATGCACATCTGATTAGATGTTATGATGATTGATTTTATTTACGACATGATTCGTTGATGATGCAGGCTGATGATAGCTTGCCGACAAGACTCACATGTGGAGTAGAGGGGTCACACATGACAACCAGAGACATTGAGGGAGAGGTGTGGACAACAACCCTACCACAACCTACTAGCACTCCCATCGTAGTTCAAACTGTAGGTTAACGATTACCTAAATCGAGAAGACACACGATGTCGTGAGGGTAGGCTGCGACAATCGCTCACGATGATTCTAAGGGGCACACAATAAGGTAGAGGCCTTATTCCTTAGAGGCCCTCAGTCTCCCACAAGATCACCTGGTGGAGTATTGACTCCAGAATTGACTCCAGGGGTTTTTTATGTCTACCAAGTCAGTGAAGAGGTGAGTGGAACCCTTGGAGAATGTAGTGCATCCTGAAGGGCACATCATGCAAGAAAAATGGAAAGAGTCAAGTGGCACCCTTGGAGCATGTAGTGTGTCCTGAACAGCACGTCGCACAAGGGAAATAGAATGAGGTGAGTGGCACCCTTGGAGAACCTAGTGCTTCCTCAAGGGCACATCGCGTTGTTAACTAATAAGTGAATAAACCTATATGCCCTTAGAATGAATGATGTGATAAGAAAGATTTAAAAACAATTTCCCAAATAAAAATGTCGCCCAACCTAGGAAATTAAAATCTAGGTCGAAGTGATACTTGTGGTAAAAAAATAATATAATCATAATTAAACATGTGAAAAGAAGGGGGTAAGCAATTCAATTAATTTATTAAGATCAAATTATATTTAGGGATTAAAATTTTAAAATGGAATGGATTGTTTTTCTACATGTGCTAATTAAAATTTATTTATTTAAAAGAAAAATGGGTGAAAGGTAATTTTTCTACACTTGTTAATTTGAGTTTTAGATAAAAAGGGAAAAGAGGGAAACTTAAAAGAAATAGGAAACTAAGGGAAAAAGGGGAAACATAAACAAAAAGGGGAAACATAAGGAAAAAGCAGAATGGCCAACTTAGTAAGGAATCTTTCCTTTAAGAACTTTCTAAATTGAACTCAAATAGGAATTTAGTAAGAGCGTAAGTCATTAAAATGTGTAAGGGAATATGGGGACACCTAGGAGAAATTCTAGGAATGCTTTTAGGTGGGTGAGGGAAATAGGAGTAATTAAATAATTAATGAAATTAATTTCTGGTGAAACTAGGGGGGGATGGGTGACATGTGTATGGGGAAGGTTTTTCTGAATTAAATTAATGAAAAATAAATTAAATGAGAAATTGAGAAAGAAATCACTTAGAAACCCTATAAAAATAATGGAGGAGGAGGAGTAGGGAATAATATTTTATGTGTAATGTTACACTACAATTTTTTTTTCTTGACTGACTTATCTTGTGGGAGTTGGGATATCCAGCTCATGTAACGAGTGGTAGCTCGACCTTGCAAGGTGAGTTGGTTGCTAGTTGTTCTTTGGTTCAGTGTGAGTGTCCCCTTTGCAGCTGGGGGAGCTCAGGGGGAAGAAGAGTACCCCTAGAGTTGGTTGGGAGGTACCGGTGAAGTCACATCGGTTAGCAAGAGAGAGATGGACAAAGCGCATAGGAAAATGACTCAAAGCAGTCATCTTGGGCTATGGTATGCTTGCATTTATTTGAATGTTACATAATTATTATTCTTTATCTTTCATTTCTGTCCTTTTTGTAATGAACCTCAAAATTCTCATATAAAATAAATAAATTATGTGGTACATTATTTTCTACTTAACTTCGTTTAATCTACTCGTGCCCCGGGTACTTACACTTTGTTTTTGCTTGCATGACCTTATGGCATACTAGCTCAATACTCTAGGCTTAAGCTTAATACTCTTGGCATTAATACCTTACAAAAATCGAATGCAAGTATATTCTAATTCTTACTTCATTATAAGGCCTTTATTACAATGCTTGCACCTACCTATACGCATAGGAGTGGTATTTTAGTACTTTATTATAAGGGCTTTACTATAATGCTCGCACCTACCTATACGATAGGATGTAAATTTCAGTCCCTTTGTTTTTAATAGAATCAGACTATTGGATTTCTACGCATAAATTTATGTCTCAGGTTTTAAATGCTTATACACTACCTATATGTGTCAACATCAGTCTTCAAGTCCTGATCGTGGTACGTGACAGGAAAGGTTTTAAGGAGATTAATGAATGGTTTAGGAGTGGTTACCAAGTGTTTTCCTTTTATGGCTCTACTTTAGTTATGTTACAACTTGTCCTTACCATAAAAAACTGAACCCTATCAAGTCTGCGTCATTCTCTACACAACTGAACTAACTAACTCCCCTCTGCTTGACGGGGTAACGAAAAGACAAATCCATGGTCTGGCAGCCGACTAGTTCACTGGATAGTCATAGTTTTATTGTTGGTTTACTTCGTATCTTCTTCATTTAGGGTGGCGGATGTACCTTTCAGGAGGAGTTTAAGACTCTGTCTGGGAACTTAAATTACGAGTCCTACTAACCTCATCCCCGATGTCTCTTTCTCCTGCCCCTCCCAATCTTGATGCGCTAGTTTGCCCTATTGTAAGGTTTTGTACTTCCCATGATTTAAAGGGTGTATTCGTGCCCCTTAGGTCTTGGCGGTCCCATTTATCCCTTGTGCCTCCAAAGGAAAGGGGCTCTGTGTTATGAAAAATTCCACAGGGGAAAATCTGCCTCCTCCATGAGCAACCCTTGGTGCAGTCGACGGAAATACCTGGTAAGTTTTCTCTATGGGACTGTCGTATTTTGGATTCGAACAAAGTTTGTTGTTTTTGGTTGAAACCGAGAATAATTTGTTTTTTGTACCCTTTACTATGGTTTATAGACTTTCCTTACTCCTGATAGAGTCTTATGCATTCTTTTTATTTTAGTACTGACAGTAACAAAGGTTTTCTTACTATAACCATGAATTGGAAAACCTCTACTTCTGTGAATCTATATTTTGTGTTCACTGTTTGTGTCCCATGGGTCTATTTCCGGTTTAATCCTTTGTTTACCCTATACTTAGAAACTATAAACTGGGGTGACTCAGAGTAGTTCCGAATAGTTTTCACCTTCGTCGTGCTCCAGGAACTAAAGGGTCTGACTGGGTTCTCAACGTATATGTTTCTCCTCCGTGACTCGTGCATAACATTTGTAGGAAGGTAGTGATTTAACGGTAAATTATCCCTCGATGATGTTAGGTTAATCTCCATGATTACTTTTATTGGTGAAAAGTATGGTACCATTCATTGCATTCTTTGCTTTGTTCGTCAAGGGTTTTTATCACATGATTTCTTGCTCTTGAATTCACAATGTTATTTTATTTTGTCAAGGTATTATTTGACATTCTGTATAAAAGGTTTTCTCTGTATTAATGGTGGGGCTATTACTATTGCGAGGGTACCCACCAGGAGATCCCGAACCCTTCTCCCCTCGGTCAGGGTTGACTATGAAGAAAAGCATGGCAATAGGAGGGTGTGGCATTTCGGCCCTAAGTTAAGTGATCCAACAGCTATGGTTATCATTATTCATTTTTGAGTTTATAAGTCAAGATTCTACTCTGTAACTTTTATAATGTTTATCGTGATGGCCTAATGCAGATGTGTCCACTTCACAGTGCAGGTTCCGACCTCTGTTCATCCTAGCAAAGGTACTCGGGTTCCAAAATATGACCCTTCAACTTTTTTCTGAAACCATGACCTGGAGGTCTCGATTCTGTTCATAGTTTTCTGATGTTAAGAGTAACCTTTACTCATGCACCGATTCCATGTATCGGATAACTAAGGTTT
>ML786351.1:187910-218820 GCA_009831015.1 Picea engelmannii | reverse complement strand
ACTTGTGAATGAAATTATTGTTTTCTTTTTGTTTAAAAGAAATATTTTCCCCAACAGAATCGTTATTAGAGGTCTCGCATTTTCAGATTCTACGTATTCGTATGTGTTTGTTTTTGATTGGTTGATTCTTCAGTAAGGATTGCATTACTCTGTAATTTCTGAGAATGCAAAGAAATTTAACAAAAGAATTCTTTGTTTCCTTTCTGCGCATAGTATATATATAAGATATGTCATACGTGGTTATATCGTCCAAAAATTAGGGTGGTCTTACTCCTTGGATTTCGTTCGTTCCCATATGCTTCATCATTCTCGACTATTTAAGTGGATTTTGTTTACAGTTTGAAACATACATATGCATGTCATAGCTCTGTTCATGCATTGATATATATTCAAATCTGTTTAAATTTTGAGACATATATGT
Source organism: Picea engelmannii (assembly GCA_009831015.1). NCBI lineage: Eukaryota > Viridiplantae > Streptophyta > Pinopsida > Pinales > Pinaceae > Picea > Picea engelmannii. Next base: position 218,399 of record ML786351.1, on the reverse strand, counting down.
GCATATCGTAGCTCTGTTCATTCATTCGACTATGTTTAAAGTTTGAAAGAAATATATACACATATAATAGCCTTGTATGTTCATTCGACTCTATTAAAGTTTGAAACATGTATACGCATATAATAGCCCTGTTCGTTCATTCGACTCTATTTAAGTTTGAAACATATATACGAATATCATGGCTCCATTCATTCATTCGACTATGTTAAAGTTTGAAACATATATACGCATATAATAGCTCTGTTTATTCATTGCTGCATAATCGGTTATGTTTAAAAATTGATTCTGGAAAATAAATCTGCAATTAAATCCTACAGTCTATTCACTGAATTTCAAACAGTCTTTTCCTAGGTTCTTGCATGCACACCAGCATTAAGGATCCCACTATAAAAATAACCAATTCATTCCACAGAGGTAGAATACTGAATATTTAGGTATAGGAAAAGACTGACAACAATTACACGATCATTAAAATAGATACTAGAACTCTTTCCATATAGCGATAACATGTACGGTATCTCCAATATAAAATCATTCGGATAGATAGAGTTTAGAGTACATATTTGAACTAAGCTTGCAGAGAAAATAAAGGTCACAACCATGTTACTCCCAACCGTAGAACCGAGCAACCATGATTACTTGCCCGATTCACCCCCTAACCTAACCATGAGTCCATAAGGGAGAACTTGGAAATCCCTCTGCAACACTGTCCTTCAATTCAGTCACCTTTTTCTCCTTCCCTCACACCCTTCCAGTGTTCATAACAACAAGTGAAAGAAAACACAAATAGACTCTTTTCCCAACATATTTAGCAGCGTCCTGCCTCCTCACATATGCTTATTTGTAACTTCCCTAGGTCTTTTCCCTTCTTTGGAATTTTTGCAGCTTCCCAAATCTCTAGTTTTCAGGGGCTGCCAATGGCCAAATCATTAATTTGCAACTTGTACAAATCAGCCCCGGGGTAGTTCCAACATGTTCCCCACTCATGGAGTCATGGTCAACTCCTTTTAACATGGTTGTTCCATTAGTCTTCGTGCAATCAATATAAAATATTTTGTTTTGAAACAAGTGTCATTGTCAAATATTTAGTTGGGTCAAATTAGATTTCTTCCCAACAGTCATAATAATTTATTACAATTAACAAAATCAAAATTCGGAATTGCCATAAATGAAAAAAAATTTCCAAATTCGAATTTACCAAAAATGGAATAATTTCCCAGAAATTTAAATTTCCAAATTATTTTATTTTGGGGGATGTCACACTTTTATTGGGGAAAAAAAAGTGTTTTAATTTGCGTATTTAATCGAAAACTTAAAGTCATCATATCTTTACTCTTGTTGCATCGAATTGATTTCCTTGGCCACCGATCCTTGATTGTTATGACTGTTCTGTTTTGTTTTATTGATTATTTGAAGAGATTATGCCTTATCTTTCATCCTCATCCCTAGATCATTAGTCCATGCCTGAGCAGTCGACTAAGAGCCTTATCAACGGTCGTCACTTCTATAATATACCAAATATAAAATGTATGCAGAACTGAAATAAAATGCTAGTAATGGCAGAATAACAACAATATAACCAAAACATTCACCACAATAACTCTAAAATGATATAAGAATAACAACAAAAATAACACTTTGAATCTAAAAGAAATGTTCACAGGCCTCTTCGAGGGGGCAACCTCCATTTGAGAAGAGCTATATTACAATAATATCCAAGCCAGGGTTCTCATACCCTCGACTACTATTTATACTAAAAAGAAGCATCTAGAGGAAGATCCTTCTAGAAGCCGAAGAATCTATTAGGTCTTCTTACATCTGCCTTATTCTATTTTATTGAAAGGCCTTATTAATATTGACCTTTATTACATCCGAATATATTGTTCTACCTGTGTGTGGGTTAGGACCATAACATGTCCACCCCCTTAAAAACAACCTTGTTCTCAAGGCTTGAGATGAGGAAATTGTTGTAGAATGGTAGCTGGTTCCCAAGTGGCATCTGTTGGAGTTGTATCTTTCCATTGTACTAGCACTTCCTTGATGGTTCTCTGACATAGGAGATGCTCACGCTGGTCCAAAACTGCTTCTAGATGTAGCCAAATGGATCCTTCTTCAGCTAACTCTGGAAGGTTGGTTTGAATTTGGCACTTAGCTCCAATCACCTTCTTTAAGCATGAAACATGAAAAACAAGATGTAGCTTCGAATTGCTTGGCAAAGCTAAATGATAGGCGACTTGTCCCACATGCTTGAGTACAGTATAAGGACCATAAAATTTGTGCGCTAGCTTCTGACAATGCTCGACCTTGAGGGAAGTTTGCTTGTAAGGTTGTAGTCGAAGAAACACTTGATCCCCTTATGAAAATTGACGTTCAAAGCGACCTTGATCTGCTTGTTTCTTCATGTGATTCTGTGTCATCACCAAATTCTCTTTGAGGGTACAGAGAATAGCCTCTCGAGCTGTAAGTGTTAGGTCAACCGCCTGGACCTTCGAGTCACCTGGTAAGTCTGACAGAACTGAAGGTGGCTTATGTACATATACCACTTCAAAAGGATTAATGCACGTAGTTGTATGGTATGAAGTGTTGTACCACCATTCAGCTAGGGGTAACCATTGATCCCACTAATTTTTCTGTTCTGAGGCAAAACACCTCAAATATGTTTCCAAAAACTTGTCGACAACTTCCATTTGGCCATCAGTCTAGGGATTATAAGTTGTGCTGAGACACAATTCGGTGCCTTGTATCTTGAACAGTTCTTGCCAAAACTTGCTTGTGAAAGTTGGGTTGTGATCAGAAACAATAGAGTGCAACATGCCATGAACCTTGAAGACCTGATCCATGAAGATTTGAGCCACCGTGGATGCTATAAACGGGTGGTGAAGGGCGCAAAAATGCGCAGACTTGAAAAGGTGATCAACAACCACCATGATGATTCATTTATTTCCCAATTTGTGTAAGCTGGTAATAAAATCCATAGAGATATCCTTCCAAATAACAGGTCGAATCAGGAGCGGTTGTAGTGTGCTCGACGATTTGACTGTTTCTCCCTTGTTGCATTGACACACATCACATTCAGCTACAAAATTATGAATGTCCCATTTCATACCATGCCAGGAAAAGGAATGCTTGACCATGTCATAGGTTTTGGTGAACCCTGAGTGCCCTGATGTGGGTGTAGCATGAAGCTTAGAAAGTACCGTGGATTTAAGATTTGATTGTTTACTTAAATACAAACGACCTTTGTATGGAAGTTCCTCATGGAGCCAAGAGTAACTTGGGGAAGTTGGAGCCTTGGACTGCAAAATGGTGGATCAACTGCAAACTTTTGGGATCTTGTATCCATTCCTGGCGAATGGCTTGGAGCCAATCTTGTACAATGAATGAAAGAGAAAAAAGGGATCCTCCATATTCATATTTTCGAGAAAGTGCATCCGCAACCACATTGTCTTTACCTTTCTTATAAATTATCTCATAATCATATCCAAAGAGTTTAGTCACCCATTTTTGTTGTTCTGGGGAGGAAATGCGTTGTTCCAGAAAATACTTGAGGCTTTGATAGTTTGTCTTAATTTGGAAACATTGCCCCAATAGATAAGGATGTCATAGATCCACGGCATGCATAATAGCCAACATTTCCATTTCATAGATGGATTTGCCCAGATTTCTTTCAAATAATTGCTTGTTGGTAAAGGCCAAAGGTCAACCCTCTTGCATAAGGACAACAACAATTCCTTTCCCTGAGGCATCACATTCCAACACAAAGGTCTTTGTGAAATTGGGAAGGGCAAGGACTGGAGTGGTGCACATGGCCATATTCAAGGCTTGAAAATCTTTTGCAGTGGATGGAGTCCAAGTGAAAGAGTTCTTTTTTAGGAGAGCAGTGAGAGGTACTGCAATCTTCCCATAATTCTTAACAAACTTGCGATAATACCTTGTTAAGCCTAGAAATCCACGCAAGCTCTTAAGAGTTTTTGGGTGAGGCCATTCTTGAATAGCTTCAATCTTTTTAGGATCCACCTTGATTCCATCTTTGCTAACCAGATGACCCAAGTATTCTACTTCTGAGGTGTCAAAAGCACATTTAGACTCTTTCAGGAAAAGTTGGTGCTGAGAGAGTAGATGGAGAACTCGATCCACATGAGCAAGATGGTATGTCCAAGTTTTTCTATAGATGAGGATATCATCAAAGAAAAATAAGACAAAATGGTGGAGAAAATGATGGAATACATGATTCATGAGGCTTTGGAAGGTGGAGGGGGCATTACACAAGCAAAAGGGCATGACCAAAAACTCACAGTGGCCATCATGAGTTCTAAAGGAAGTGTTGGGAATGTTTGCCTCTTTCATACATATCTGGTGGTAGCTCGAACGGAGATCCAGTTTAGTGAAGAATTGGGCACCACTCTATTCATCCAGGAGGTCATAAATGATAGGAATGGGGAATTTGTCTTTGATGGGAAGTTTGTTGAGGGCACGGAAGTCATGAAAAATTCACCAAGAACCTTCTTTCTTCAGGACCATGACTCCAAAATATGAGTAGGGGCTCATACTAGGGAAGATAACGCCTGCATTAAGGATTTCTTGGACCATTTTCTCAATTTCATTTTTTTGGGAAAAGGGGTGACGATACAGACAAATATTAGGAGGAAGGATTTCCGGATATAAAATGTATGCAGAACTGAAATAAAATGCTAGTAATGGAAGAATAACAACAATATAACCATAACATTCACTACAATAACACTAAAATGATAAAGAATAACAACAGAAATAACACTTTGAATCTTAAAGCAATGTTCATGGGCCTCTTCGAGAGGACAACCTCCAGTTGAGAAAAGCTCTATTACAATAATATCCAAGCTAGGGTTCTCATACCCTCGACTCCTATTTATACTAAAAAGAAGCATCTAGAGGAAGATCCGTCTAGAAGCGGAATCTTCTATTAGGTCTTCTTACATCCGCCTTATTCTATTTTATTGAAAGGCCTTATTAATATTGACCTTTATTACATCCGAATATATTGTTCTACCTATGTGCGGGTTAGGACCCTAACAAATTCGATGCATAGAGACCTATAGATTCTAATGCCCTAGTTTTATGTGGGTGGATGATGAGCGAAGGATAGTTTTTCCCAGCTGTCTATCCCTTCTTAGCCCTACATTGGTTCTTCCTGGTTGAGTGATTTTCTTACGCCTTCTTGCGAATGGATACCTATGTCTGTTGTTCATCTTTGTTCTCTGTGATTTTAATGAACACGTTTCTTATTATATATGGACTTCGTTTCAATACATTCCACTGTGATTTTATCTCTGCAATTTAATATATTTTCAAGGTGAATTTACCTTACGTTTTAACACATCTAGCCTGTTATTTTCCTCTGCAAATTATTACCTTTTAATGGAAGATTTTACACTATGAATTTACCCTTGTTTTATACATTTATAGAGAACTAATTTACTAATATTGGACTACAAACTTTCCATGCTTTAGACTGCGAACTTACCTTCTAGACTGTAAAATTTATTCCAATGTGATACTGCTTTCTTTTATTATTCTTTCCACGTTATCAATTGTTTATATACTTGCATTTCATTTTTATGGCAGTGTTATCACTTTTCTTATGATAGCGTTATCAGCAACCCCTTTAAGAGCCTTCATTGTACTTAACTCACATATAATCATAAGACCCATAGCGATAGAAATTTAGCATATAATATGACTGCGTTCAGCTCATTCTAGACTGTGTTTTCAACCATTGTGTAGTCAGCGTAGTCAACGTATGTTTAAGCATCGAGTAAATAATCTTATTGGCTACATTTTTGTTTCTTTTTAAACCCCTAAGGAGAGTGAATTCGTTGTTGTTACACCTGCATTTTAACACTCATTTGACAGTGGATTTATACCTTCAGTGACAAAGATTACTAGCCGACAACGTTTAATGTGTATTGAATGCTGGATTACTATCTGACAACGTTTGATTTTATTTAATTATAATCTCAGTGATATACAATGTTATTGTTATCTCTTAAATACGAACAACAACATATCTCTTGATTATAGTGTTATAGTTATTTCGTTAGTATATGCCCAATGATATAAAATGTTAGTTTTATCTCCTTAATTTATGCCACATCGATTTCCTGGAGGATATATCAGCGTTTTTCCAATTCATGCTCTACGATTCTTGCATTTACTACCAGACACATCCTCCTTTGTCCTTCTGTGATTTCATCCCTATCTTGATAGTTATATCCTTATATTTGGCTGTGATGTTCCTATTCCTATGACCGCGAATTCACATTGTTTTACTTTATTGCGAGTGCAAATTCCAATGCGAATTTATATGAATTGATAGCGATTTACTTTTCCTGTCTCTCGACTGTGAAGTCACCTGATTTTCACTGCGATCTTAACATGATTTTGAGTGCGATTCTTCATAAATTACACATCAAGTTTTTCTGGGAAACATCCCTCGTTCTTAGCATTTAATTTCACTTATTATGTGTTTTTAGATAGCGATTTGTATGAAGCAAATTGGTAACGGTGGTGAGTCCCTGAGGGGAAATGATTCATGCATTGATTAAACAACAGTGGTGTTTTAATGAACAACGAATAAAATATATTATTATTATTGTTAATTACCTGCCAGCAATGAAATTTAGATTTGTCGATTGTTAATCTTTCTGATGTTGTCAATGTTATTATATTATTGTAAATGTTGTTGATTTAGACCTATTAACATTGTATAAGTGATTAATTTAGACTATTCATTATGGTTAATTAGACTTGTGAATAGTGTTAATTGCATGCCAGCAATTCATTCAGACTAGCTCTGTTAGTGTGGAAACAGTGACATATAGTTTTAATATTGATTAATTTGGACTTGTTAATTTAGACCGCGAAGTCAAATATTTTGAAGCAACACACATCAGTAGTTCACCTATTAATGGCCAGTAGGTAATTGTTAGTCATCTTATTTGATTTTGTTATGCGCTTGTTTTAATTTACCTTATGATAAAAATTATGACCATAGTAACTTGATAATAGTGCACTCCTTCTCACTTAGGCATCTTTCTTAACAGATAATGGTTTTTGTTTATTGGTGAAGTTGTGTATTAGCTTGCACAAATTTTGTGTGAATAACGTCATCTTGCGTCTTGTCTACTTGTTGCTTGAGGGCATAGGTGTAGAATTCTTGCCAGTAAATTCGGCTCCTAACGAGTTGGAATTTATCTTGAGTCCTCGGTCCATATAGGTTATGTTGCACCAGGGTTATTGTCACACCTATCACCTGGGGACGACATGATTCCCTATGAGGGGCTCATGGTGTTCCCTATTGGATAGAGGTGAATGATAACTTGGACGGAGTCTGTGCTTCCCGTCATGGGTGTTGTTGATCATTGTAAGTTTGATGTTGGCTCTTGGGTTGTAACGCCTTCATGCTTTTGGTTTTGTGTGCCATAGAGGTTCTAGTTACTGGTCGTCGAGGCCGTTGTGTCAGGATTGTGGATGTTTTCCTTTAGCTTGTAGGCCTTGTCATGCTTGTGTCAGGCAGGTAGTTGTTTCTATCTGTTGATTTATGCATGTTTTGCCTAGTTTCTTTTGTGCTAGTGCATAGAGTCCTAGTTGTCTGTTTCCTGATATGCATGCTTGTGTTCGTCGTTAGGTAGTGGGGTTCAAGTGTTTGTCATCGTTGCCTTCCCGCCTAAAATAAAAAAATAAAAAATTGTAGTTTCTGCTTCGGTTGTAGTCATAACGATCGGGGTCTTTATATTTTGCTACAAGAATAAAACAAATGAGAATGTTTGCCTTGCTATAACTATTCCCTTCGATTGTTCCTAGCCATTGACATCAATGAATTTTTGTCATAGAACGATTTTATTATCCAGCTATTAACAGCGTCGATTTTTCTAGAGGACTAGTAGGAACGAATCAAATATTCATATACTAATAGTTGTTTTATATCCACGATGTCAATGTTACACCTCAAAATTACTCACTTCGATAATGTCGCAAGTGTCATCATTACAAGTGTTGTGAGTGTGGCATTTTGTCCACAAGTGTCGCATATTGACCACAAGTGTTGCAAGTGTCACAAACATCATACTGCCATCAAGATCCTCAACTGAAGGAGAGGAATCCTCAACTTATCCCAAAGATATCTCAAGTGGTTGGACCTCTCCAAGGTTATATAAGGAAGCCTTCTCATGGTGAAAGGTACAATGGAGATTGAGAAATACATTAAAATTATGATCTCATGAGTGAGATGTCATCAAAGAAATCAGTGGAGATTATTTGAGCAAAGGGTTGGACAAGGAGAACTAGAAGAAGTTGTTGCACCTCCATCCAAAGGATTGCAGGTACTTCTACTTGTTCTCATTAATAATCAATGCTTGCCCTGTTTCTTTCAAACGGATGCTTCTTCCACATGACTTTGTCAGCAGTAGATGGATCTATGTTTGAACTAATCTTAGTAGAGTAGGAAGTCTTTTGTACCTTTGTTTGTTTTACATGACCTATCAGGGAGCTTAGGATCGAAGATCAGCTTGGACTTTACAAGGACAAACTTCGCTAATAAGGTACATATATTTCTCCTTCTCTTTGGTTTATTAGCTTGATTAGATCTAAAAGGAAGTTTGTGTTCATGTTAAGAACTTTTGTGTCTTGGCCTTCAGAGTCTATAGACCAAGAGGGAATCCACTTGTTCGTAGGGGGATTCACCTACAACAACCGGTGGTATTTATGATGGTGAATTTTACCTTGGCTATGGAAGTTTCCCTATTTGGATTCTACTGTAAGGAAGCATTTGTTGCCTTGACTATTAGGCAATAGATTATTAATGCTTAAATTGACACTTTATTGAAAATGGTGATTAAAACAACAATCAATCCATTCAAGTTTTTATTTACCAGTCTTATAACTATTTCAACAATAGATTAATTGTTTTTATATATAAATTGTTTTATTTACCAGTCTTTTAAATTTCACCACAATAGATTAATTGTTTTCCTTTGGAAATGGTAATAGTTCACTCATTTTCACTTAGTCATAATGATTTAATAACTAATGGTTTATGGTTTATTTCTGTAATAGTGTAATGGCTTGTGCAAGATTAATGGTTGAGGGTTTAATAGTTTTATTAGCTAAATTGATTAATAGTTTAACAATTAATTGGTTACTATGTGCCTTGTGCCTTAAGATGAATTGTAAATGGTGGTTGGTCATAGTTGTTACACCACATATGATTGCCTTGTAGGAAAACAAGAAAAACTTAGATTATTTTCCCAATTTAAAGTTGAATGATGTAACCTTGCATCTTGTTGACTTGTTGATTGGGTGCTTGGGGTATAGTCTTTGTCTATTTATTGACAGATAATTCGGTCTCCTAACACGTAGGATTTTGCTTTGGTTAAAGGTCTAGATATGTTGTGTTGCACCATGGTTACTTTCATGCCTATCACCATGTGATGACATGATGCCTGATGAGGGGATCATGATGCTCCCTAATTGATAGATGCGAATGATAACCTGGACAAAGTCGCATGCTTCCCGATGTGGGCGTATTGTTCATTGTAATTGATGTTGGTACTTGGTTCTGTAATTCCTTAATGTGATTGGTTTTTCCCACCATAAAGGTTTCTAGTTACTGGTTATCGAAGTCGTTGTGTCAAGATTGATTGATGTTGTATTTTATCTTAGTAGGTGTGATCTTGCGTCTGATAGGAGGGATGTAGACACCTCCTTGTTCCTCAGAACAGTCTCCCGCGTGGATACCTTAAATGGTAAAAATCGATGGGAACCTCGGCTTGAGCATTACTTATGTGTCCTAGTGGTCCTAACCTTGTAGGGTAGGATAGGCAGGTAGTCATTTTTATTTTTTGTCTCTTGATTATCGCATGTTTTGTCTAGTTGCATGATGTGCTAGTATGTTGTTTCGTTGTTGTCTGTTGCCTGAATTGCATACGTTGTGTTCACCATCAAGTTGTGTTGATTAATTTTTATTGTTGTTACTTTCCTACTTAAAAAAAAAAATCACTTTCTTTACATCGCATGTAGTCGTAACGAAGAGGGTCCTTACACTTAGGATGTAATGGTCTCCATTGCATTGAGTGCCCGAGGGAGATGGAAAAGCGTTTATTGAATCTACATCTTGATGACATGCTTGTCTTGTTGGATGCAACATCACATAATACCTCATCCTTGAAGGGCTAGATGTCGTATGACAATCGAAATTGTTGGATGACACAAATATATTGACCCTGGCGAAGCCACCCAATGTTGTATGGTTGTGGGTGTGGTGTTTTCAACAATCCCAATTGTTTGACAACCTCTATTGAGATGAGGTTCTTCTTGTTGCTGCTATCAACAATAAAATGCAGTGGGGTCCCCTTCACCCACATCTGCGAATTAAAAAGGAGCTCCCCCTATTGAGGATCTATTGGTTCTTCTGGTTGAATTGTTGCGATCGCGACAATAGAAGTGTGGTCTGCGTTGATGATCTGTCTTTTACCACTATTTTCAGAATCAGATTCTGAATCAAGGTTCAACTCCTTGTCTTTGATCTTGACCACCAATGAATTTTTTGTGCGACATTCCTCAGTGTTGTTCCAGGGGATTTTGTGGAAATCACACCATTTTCCGGTGTCCTTCTTTGTCTTCCCGTGACCCTTCTTTTCCCATGGCTTGGACTGGTTTTTAGGAGATTGTTATGTCTCTAGATAGTAGTTGTATACTACTATGAATATACATAGTTTTGTTCTATTGGATGGCATTGTTCTGATTTCCATGGAGACTATCTAGTTGGATAATGATGATGATGCTACTAGTTGAATGGTCTGTTTGTGCTCAAGACCATTTCCTTTTATACCTCCCTAGCTAGGAGGGAGTGTTTATATTATGGTAGCTATGAGAGTTATTAACCTTCACTTGTAATAATTGACGAGACTAGTATATTCTAGGAAGCAAGAAGAAACCGTAAAGCGTTGGACATAACTGTGACATCCCCCAAAAATAAATATTTTTATGTGTTGAAAATTTATTTCCGTTTTTGGCAAATTCGAATCTAGAAAATTTTTGCCATTTATGGAAATTATGAATTTCGAATTTAATAATTGTATATAATTATTGTGACTGTTGGGAAAAGATCTATTTGGACCCAACTAACTATTTGACTATGACACTTGTATCACAACAGAATAATTATATTAACTGCAGGAGGATAAATGGAACAATCATGTTAAAATCAACTGACCATGACTCCATGAGTGGGGAACTAGTTGGAACTACCCCTGGGCTAATGATTACAAGTGACAAATCAGATATTTGGCCACTGGAAGCCCCTGAAAATCATGGATTAAGAAAAGCTTCGAAAATCCCCAAAGGAGGCAAAAGACCTGGGCAAAATTGGATAAATAGCATATGCGAGGAGGCAGGACACTGCCAAGTATGTGGGGAAAGGATTCTTGAGCTCTATTGTTGTTATTAACACTGTAGATTGAGTGTGAGGCAAGAGGATCTTACTCACACAAAATTGCCTTGCTGTTATGAATATTGTTGAGTAAGTGTGATGCAAGAGGAGAACTGTTGAAATTGAACGACACTGTTGAGGAGGAGTTTCCAAGTTTGCCCTCATGGATTCATGGTCAGGCTAGGGGGTGAATCAAGCAAGTAGATTTGGCTGCCCTATTCTACGGTTGGGAGGAACGTGGAAGTTCCCTTTCGCTTCCCATGGATTGGATTCAGATATGTTGATCTATCCCTTTTTATTATGAATGGCTATATTTTCATCCGATGTCATGTATCCTATAAATATGAACTAGAATAGTTTCCATTCTCTGTTGAATGATTTGATATCTGATGCATTGTATTTGATTAAAAAAATGGAACTGCAACAATTCCTCTTCTTTGTTTATGTTCGTTATGAGAAATTTATGTAAAGGAAATCTGTATATATATAGTTGTAATTTCTCTGCTGGAATGTTCATATCTATCTATCGAAGTAGAGTTATTTGTAGTGGAAGATGAAGTTCGTTTGTATTTTTACTCTGTCTGTCGTCGTGAAGTTCGGAATAAACATCCAAACTTTGGAAAATTGTTCCTCCTATGAGTAAAATGCTAGATGGATGCACCTATAATTTATATTTTCCTATAAGTAAGTAAGGAAAGGAGGAGATTAATGTCAATAGGGTAGGTCCTATGGGTAGTTAAGCCCCCAGAAAACCAAATTCAGATCCCTCGGAGCATCAAATTATAACTACCAAACTCTGATGGAATGGTATTCTTAACTATGTATTTTCATAGACACACAGATATAGTATTGTTGACGTTTAATGCATTGATTTAAAAGAGGCTTTGAGTGGACTAATGCACCAGCCACGTTTATGTTCTTGATGAACAACATTTTTAGCAAGTACTTAGACAAGTTCGTGGTATTATTTATCGACGATATTCTGGTCTATTCTAAAACAGAGGAGGAACATGATGAACACTTACGAATAGTTCTGCAAACACTAAGAAAACACAAACTATACGCAAAATTTGACAAGTGTGATTTCTATCAAAAAGAAATACAATATTTAGGACATGTCATTTCCTCAGAAGGTATTTCCATGGACCCAAAAAAGATAAAAGCCATTATGGAATGGCTAATACCTAAGGATGTGGCAGATATCCGATCATTCATGGGAATCACCGGATATTATCACAGATTTATAGAAGGGTTCTCCAAGATAGCATACCCTATCATGTCATTACAAAAGAAAGGGACCAAGTTTAACTCGTCGCAAAAGTGTCAAGACAGTTTTAACAAGCTAAAATAATTATTGACATCAGTGCCCATCTTGAAGGTAGCAGACCTAGATAAAGACTTCACAGTATGCGTTGATGCAAGTAAAGAGGGGCTAGGCGGTGTTACAACTCAGGAAGGGCATGTGATTTGTTATGAATCCCAAAAATTAAACGAACACGAGCGAAATTATGTCACTTGTGACTTAGAATTGGCAGTAGTAATACATGCCTTAAAAATGTGGCGACACTATATCATGGGCAGAAAATTCTTACTATTGACAGATAGTAGTGGAGTGAAATATTTGTTTAACCAACCAGACCTTAATGCGATACAAGCAAGGTGGCTAGCCTTCTTGAGAGAATTTGACTTTGAAGTCAGACATATCAAGGGTAAGGAAAATAAAGTAGCAGATGTTTTAAGCCGCAGAATCCATGGGTTATTTGAGATAAATATCAACAGAGCATAAAGTGATCTGGAACAAAGAATAAGAATGACAGGTGTTAATGACAAAAATTACACTAAGATGATGGCAGAATTGAAAAATAGTGTCAGGAACTCAGATCAAACGGATATAAGTATCGACAAGGAGGGACTATTAAGATTTAAAAACAGACTTTACGTACCAGATTCAGCAGAGCTAAAATTAACTATTTTAGGCAAACTGGATAAGAAACCATACTCTGGCCATCCAGGTTACCAGAAAACAATAAAAACACTCAGAAAACTATTTTTGAAACCAACGAAATGAATCGCATAGAATCAATCATCACTTTTGGGGCTTGCACCTGGTAACTAGGACTTCCTAGGTGGTCACCCATCCCAAGATTCCTCTGGTTCAAGTGCGCTTAACTATGGATTTTTCCCCACAATATATCCCACTTAGATTGCTTGCCCATTTGCAAAATCCTAGCTAGTATTGTGCCTTATGAACTATCCATTTAGAGCTCCCTTCACTCTCATTATTTAAGCATATAGGGGATTCCGCGGTGCAACATATTAGATATCATTTTCGAGATTAACTATGTAGAATGAGTCATTAATCTATGACCCATGTCCATGAGTAATAGTCACAACTGACCAATAATTCTCATGATTTGAATAGTCCACTTAGCACTCATTTCATCGGGTGATTCTCATAGGGGTGAAGAAGTGGGATTGAAACCAACGAAATGAAGCGCATAACATCAATCATCACTTATGGGGCTTGCACCCGGTAACCAGGACTTCCGAGGTGGTCACCCATCCCAAGATTCCTCTAGTTCAAGCATGCTTAACTGTGGAGTTTTCCCCACGATCAATCCCACTTATCTTTCTACCCCATTTGAAAATCCTCAACAAGTATTGTTCCTTGTGAACTATCCATTTAGAGATCCCTTCACTCTCATTATTTAATCATACATGGGCTTCTGCAATGAAACATATTAGATATCATTTTTGAGATTAACTGCATAGAATAAGTCAGTAATATATGACCCATGTCCATGAGTATTATTCGCAACTGACCAATAATTATCATGATTTGAATAGTCCATCGAGCACTCATTACATCGGGTGATTCTCACAGGGGTGAAGAAGTGGGATTGAAACCAACGAAATGAATCACATAGCATCAATAATCACTTTCGAGTCTTGCACCCGGCAACCAAGACTTCCCAAGTGGTAACCCATCCCAAGATTCCTTTGGTTCAAGCGTGCTTAACTGTGGAGTTTTCCCCATGATCAATCTCACTTAGCTTGCTACCCGATTTGCAAAACCTTATCAATTATTGTTCCTTATGAACTATCCATTCAAAGCTCCCTTCACTCTCATTATTTAATCATAGAGGGGCTTCCACAGTGCAACATATTAGATATCATTTTCAGGATTAACTGTGTAGAATAAGTCATTAATCTATGAACCATTTCTATGTGTATTAGTCACAACTTACCAATAATTCTCATGATTTGAATAGTCCAGTTAGCACTCATTCCATCAGGTGATGCTCACAGGGGTGAAGTGGGATTGAAACCAATGAAATGAATCACATAGCATTAATCATCACTTTAGGGGCTTGCACTCAGTAACCAAGAATTCCTAGGTGGTCATCCATCCCAATATTCCTCTGGTTCAAGTGCACTTAACTGTGGATTTTTCCCCACAATCATGGGTCATAGATTAATGACTTATTCTATGCATTTAATCCCGAAAATGATATCTAATATGTAAATTCTTTATCATGGTCTTCTACCCTTAAAATATGTGTTGTAGTTAACAGTTCTTTTAGCTTATTAAAGTTGTCCTGACATTTTTGTGACCAAGTAAACCTTATTCCCTTTTTCTGTAGAGATGTAATTGGATATGCGATCTTAGAGAGTCCTTCGATAAATCAATGGTAGTAACCAATAATTATCATAAATGATATGATGTCAGATATGTCCTTAGGGATAGTCCATTCCATAATGGCTATTATCTTCTCTAGGTCAACTGCAATACCTTCTTCGTATATCACATGTCCTAGGTACTGTATTCTTATTTGGTAGATGTCAGATTTGTCAAATTTTGCATACAACTTGTGTTTCCTTAAGGTATGCAATACTATTTTCAGATGTTCTTCATGTTCTGCATGTTCTTCTTTCGTTTTCAAGTAAACTGAAATATCATCGATAAATACCAAAACAAATTTATCCAAATATTGACTGAATATACTATTCATCAAACACATAAAGGTTGTTGGTGAGTTAGTAAGACCAAATAGAATTATGAAAAACTCATAGTTTTGTATCTCATTCTAAAAGTTGTTTTATTTATATCTTCATCCTTTATTCTGACTTGGTGATAACCAGACCTTAAATATAACTTAGAGAAAATCTTTGCTCCTCCCACTTGGTCAAACAGGTTGTTAATTATGGGTAGAGGATACTTACTCTTAATCATCATCTTGTTTAATTTTCGATAATCAATACATAATCTTAAAGTTTCATTTTCTTTTTAATGAAAAGGATCGTTGCTCTCCAGGGAGAGACACTTGGTATGATATACTCCTTATCGAATAGTTCTTGTAGCTGAATTTTCAGCTCTATTAATTCGAGTAAACTCATCCTATATGGTTCCTTAGATATCTTGGTAGATCTAGGCAATAGATCGATAGAGAAATCTATCTCTCTCCTTGGAGGCAGTTCTAGTATTTCGTCCACAAATATATCTCTAAACCCATGTAGGACTGTAAACTCTTCTAGATTGGGTTTATATTCCTTTTCTAATAGATTAGTTACTTGAATAGAAAAAATTTGGGAACCTTTATTCATTCATTTCTTAAACTGTATGGCTGAAATCTACCTAGCTGAAACTGGTTTTCTAATACCTTGTATTCTCTTAACTGTGTTGTTTTTGTCTCTTTAAGTAAGTGAATTTTCTAAAAAGTTCAAAATTACTTTATCATAAGATCCCAAAGGTAAAATATTCATATTTAACTTTGTATTTTGGCCATCTAAAATGAGTTCACATTCAGAAATGAAATCTGTTACTATTCTCTTAGTCCCTTTTGATAATTGTACTAACTAGGACTTAACATGCTTTACTTTCTTGATATTGTTTGAATCAACTAAACTAGGAATAACATAACTCAAACCAGCTCCTGGGTCAATTAAAATATAAATGCGATTATCATGAATTTTACCTTCAACCTCCATGATAGTGGATTGATGATCAACTTGTATGCCATCTATAACTTCATTAATTATCTGCATGTTTCTGCCCACATCTCCTACTGTATAGGCTTCTTGCAGGTTATGAACTGTGGTCCTTTATGTGGAAGTTAAACAAGGGTAGTTCCTCCTCAAGTGGGGTTATACAAACTCCCAACACTTTAATGGTTCCCCGGGGCTATCCCCAAATTTATTGACTCCCAGATTAACCGATCTACCTCCCCCTTGGGAATTCTATGTGTTAGAATGAAAATATTTATTTTGGAAGTTCTTTTCCATATTCTAGAAAGGGTTTGGTTGGAAGCCTATATTCCACTGATTCATTGTGTCTTGTTTCTTATCCTTCAATGCCTTGAGAATTTCATCCCTCTATTTGTAATGATCATAGCATATCCAGGCATTTCTAAACACTTTGCTTAAAGTTTTGGGATTGTCAAATTCAATTCTTTCCTTCTATGACTGTGGAATAAAAACTTAAGAATCGATGTATTTTTACTTTTTCTTCCTTGATGTATGGCACAAATTTCAATAATTCAAGAAATTGTTTTATCAGATTGTCCATGGTCATTTGTCCGAGCCTTAGCTCATAAAATTCCTTAGTTTTTGTTTCATAATATCTTTCTGATAAATATTGTTTCTTGAAGTATTTCTTGAAATATGACCATTCCACTTTTTTTTCTTTTAATGCCTTGGCCAATTTCAGATCTTGCCACTAGATACTGACCTTTCCCTTTAGGTTATAAATGGCCATTTAGACTTTCATGTTACTAGAATAATTATAAATATGGAAGTATTTTTTTATATCCAATAACCATGCTTCAACCTCTTCACCCATCCTATATTCTCCATCAAAGGTGGATGGTTTGATCCTCTTGAATTCACCTTCTAGGTGATCCACCTGTTTTCTTTTTCTTCCTGTGGTTGTTTTGTCTCCTACCAATTTTGTGCCTTTAGAAGAACTATTCTCATTTTTTGTTTCATGAACACAATTTTTAGAGGCTCTTTTTCTGACTTCTTCCTTCATGTCATTGTATTTCAGGATCTTCTTTCTTACTATGCTGCGCAACAACACTTTATTTATTTCTTACTGGTCTTTGTGTTCCTTTTTTAGTTTTTCATTATTTGCCTTGAACACTTGCAATTCCATGATAAGGTTTCTCATTGTTTCCAGAACCTGGGTGGATGAACTTCCTTCATTGTTCTATCTAGGTTCTTTAGGAGGTCCTTGATCTGGATTCTCTTCGAGTCTAATATCCTCTTCATTATGTGTTGCCATTATCACAACAGACCAATTTTTTTATGTTTGTAACAATAATAATTTTGTTAGCTTTTTCTTTTAACATAAATAAAATGAAATAAATTAATTTGGCCTTGACCTAAGGTCTAGGTGTTGTAACCTTCACTCTGATACCATATGTAATGTACCCCAAATTTACCAAAAAAAAAAATAGGTGCATTAAAACTCATTGACTCTTCAATAATTGTTCAAGCATAACTCTATTATTGTCGCTATTGTATTGAAAACATGTACCTCTTTGTAATTAATAAGGTTGCGATCAATATAGCTATCTTACCTATGTTAAGTCATGTTATCAAAAGATTTTCCTGCATATTAAACTATGAATAATAGGCCGACATTTAGCCTACTCATACTTTTTATATTATCAAATATTATGAGCCTACATTGCTTACTATATCCATTTAGCACTATAGTATACATAACGTAGCATGGATACTATTCCTATCACTATATATCTATATAAGTTGTCTACCAAAAGACCCAACACATATATATAATTCTTAGCACATATCAATGAAATAATTATACAAGAATCCTAATACTTACCCATAGGTAACCCCACATATGGAGTACTTAGCATATATGCGTGTGTGTGTGTGTGTGTGTGTGTGTGTGTGTGTGTGTGTGTGTTCGATCTAGAATATGACATACCTTACTCATATATCTATATATCTTACCCATTATAGATATCATGGGACATACGAACTAATATACATTTTCACTACTTTTAAATTAAACATAGGTCTTTTCGGCCTTCTGGTGTGGTCTTATGACACTCACGACCTTTCCTTTTGTGCTTGCAAAATATCTCCGAGTTTTGGGTGCTAACTCCATTTCTGATAAGCCCCTCTTTGATGTGACCTTGGCGATGACTACGTGATTGCAGGTGCGACCACAAGAAGTTTGAAGTAAAACTACTCTTGGTCCCACAATTCTTCTCAATCATCCATGTGTCCTTCAAATGAAACCACGGTTTGGATTGTGGCCCACCCTCAATGTTTTAACTCCACACAACTCTTGTCACCACAATTCTATGGGATCATCGATCTCGTGATCTTGACGATACTGCCTAAACTATCGTTTCAAATCCCCATCTTCCAAATCCATGGGCCATATTTTTCCCTTCGAGATCAACGGATGTGATCTCTTCACAATTCCTAACTTCGGGGTTTTGAAATCTCAAACTTCAACCCTTTCCTTCTTTTTATTTTATCCGAAGACTCTAAGACACTAAAGCATGTCCTCCTAGGATCAAAGGCTGTGATCCCTTCTTGTACCCAGACTTTGGACTTTTCAACTCTAAACTTTTATCTCCCCACAAAGTATACGAATTTCTATCATGTGTCCTCTTGATCTAACAATCGAGGATTACTTCGGTACTTTACCTAGAGTGCATGTATCTATGGCACGTCTCTACTAGATATGACGACTCTGAAACACTTTGGGTCTTTGGGGTTTGGTTGTCTTGGTTCTCAACTAAAACTCCACAACAACTTTACCCGGAGCTCGCAATTTGTTAACAAGTGTCCACTTATAGATCGACAACTGTCAACTCTTCAGCTCTTCGGGCTTCAGACGTTTCAACATATTGACCCTCAACTCCCTCTAAATATTTTGACCTATTGACATGTGCCCACTTGGATCCAACGGTCCAGATTCACTCTGGATCTCCTCTCCCTGTGCTTTAGAAATCTCGAGTTTCAAACATACCTCCTCCCATAATCACGGTATCTGATGGCTCAGATCCACTCTAGTGATCTGATGCTTGAATTTGACCCCCGAAGAGTATGATGGCTTAGATATATTCTTGCGATTGAATGACTGAGATTCTACCTCCGATTTATGGATCTTCGAGATTCGAAAATCTTAGTTCTCAACCCTTGGTGAACTCTTTCTTCTGAGTGTGTGAAGCGCTAAGTCTCATGCACCTTACGCTGATTAAACAATTGTTGATTTGTTGCATTGTGATCCAACGACCATTGTCTCTCCTCCTCCTAAGCTTCTGATCTCTCTGTGACTTAGAATATTTTCTAAGTTTTCAAAGGTTTCAAACCTTTTCTCCCCCTATGATTCTGAATCTTGGATCTTGATAACACTTATGAAAAGTGATATCCCTTGTGAGCTTTGTCCTTAAAAGGATTTTTGTTTCCCATGCACACCTTGCATTATAAGTATTTTGATCACTCAGTTCGAAGGATTTCTTGAAAATAAATTCTTCTCAGCCACCTGGCATTTCTCTGTTTCGGGTTCTTCGACTCTTGGTCATTCTTTGAAGTTGTGCACTCTGAGACTCTGAGTCACTCTGAGACTCAATTGATGCACTCTTTGCATTCGAGATGCACACCTTGCATACAAGTGTCAAAAGAGAAACAATTTAAACTCATACAGTTTCTTCACGAACTCATACAATCAACCTCTCAAACAATCATACATGAACGAAATAAGCTAAAGAACACATGCAGAATATAACATTCATTCAATCACACATTAATATGAACAAAGTCCAAGGATTTGGGACAATTATGTATGTTCTATTCATTCATGAAAACAAATTACATAGTATTTCTTCTACTCTACTATGTTCTACTAATCTCTCTCTGATATCCTCCTAATATCTTAATATCACAACCACCTTACCATGCAACAACAACAAACTATCTAAGGAATCACTCCACGAGCTCTCGTCGTCCTGTCTGTAACCTATTTTATCAAACTCTTAGTGGTTACCTACTATGTCCTATTACAATAACTAATAGTTATTTCCAGATAAGAGTCAAAACTCTATATCTGCAACCTCTTACAGTCCTTCATGACTTTACAAACACAACATATATAAAAATGCTTCTTTCAAAAATATCTCAACAACTCGATTTAATTATGAGTTAATTTTTGATTTGAAACTCTATCATGTTGAGATGTCATTCCTTTGACTCCACGCTTGTGTTTTGACTTTGAAGGCGATGCTTCGGCATCATACACATTTGGTTAAAATTTTCATGGACTCTTGTTCATGAGATCTTGCATTGTCTTTCCATGCTTCAAAATATCAGGTTTTGTGACCCAACTTTCATATTCCATTGGATGATCATTCCACTTCACTAAGTACTCATGATATGTCTTTCTCCTGGTCTTCTTTCCATCTCTTTGTTCAATGATTTTCTCCATCTAAGGTTTTTTTGTTGTGGGCAATTGTTCTTCCCACTGAACTTATTTATGATCATTTGATTCTCCTGCATCATCTCTCCCGTAAAGATACAAGTATGTAACATTGAATATCGTTGATATCCCAACATTGTCTAGAAACTCAATTTCATAAGCATTGGCTATGAATTTTCTGAGAATCCTGCAGGGTCCTATCTTCTTCATCTTCAATTTGTTATGCGTTCCTCTTGGAAACCTTTCCTTTCTTAAATGAGATAAAACTTCATCTCCAACTTTGAATTGAGCTTCTCTCTTCTTCTGATCAACTCTGCTCTTATATTTTTCGTTGCTATTATGTAGCTGTTCTTTGACTCTGTCATGGATTTTATGCATTTATGTTGCAAAATCCTCTGATCCAACACTTATAAGCTCATCTTGATTCATATCTCTCAGCTCTATAATCCCTCTTGGTTGTATACCATACACAATTTCAAATGGACATTTCCTTGTTCTCCTATTCATTGAATTGTTGAATGCAAATTCTGCTTGTGCCAGAATCTGATCCCATTGACGACCTTGCTCAGTGACTAAACTTCTCAAAAAAATTCCCAGACTCTTGTTTACTAATTCAGTCTGTCCATCTGTCTGAGGGTGATATGCTGAACTAAAGGAAACGTTTGTCCCTAGCCTTTTCCATAGACTCCTCCAAAAGTGTCCTACAAATTTGGTGTCCTTGTCTGAGACTATGCTCCTAGGCAATCCATGTAGTCTCACTACTTCTCTGAAAAACAAAGTCTCTATGTGTGTAGCATTATTTTTTTTCTAGAATGGTATGAAATGTGCCATTTTTTAAAATCTGTCCACCACAAAAAATATGGAATCGCTCCCTCTCTAAGTTCTAGGAAATCCCAATACAAAATCCTTACCAATTGCATCCCATAGCGTTTCTAGATAAGGTAATGGATGATACAAACCAGTGTTTTGTTTTCTTCCTTTTTCATACTGACAAATTATGAATTTTTTCACAAAAATTTTCGCCTCTGCCCTCATGCTCGTCTAATAATACGAATTACTCAGATGTGCAAATGTCTTATCATGACCAAAATGTCCAACTAAACCTCCACTAATTTTATCCTTCAGCAGGTTATCTCTCACTGAGCATTATGGTATGCACAATTGGCTTCCCTTGAACAATAATCCATCCTGGATCAAATATTAGGTCCATGGGATTTTGTCTCCCAATAAAGGATTATTTCATGCCTCATAAGCTTCCTTAAAATTTTCATCTTCTCTATACATCTCCTTGAGGTGTTCAAACCCTAAGGTCTCCATTTGGAATTCATGTATAATCAAACTCCTCCTGCTCAAAGCATTTGCAACTTTGTTAGCAGCTCCAACAATATGTTTAATAAAAAAAGTAAAAATCTGCATAAATTCTACCCATTTTGCATGTCTCTGATTCAATTTTTCTTTCCTAGTAATAAATTGCAAAGCTTGGTTATCATTGTACAGGAAAAATTCTTTAGGAATCAGATAGTGTCTCTACTTCTTCAAAGCTTGAATCACTGCATAAAATTCTTTGTCATATGTGGAATACTTCTTCTTGGTGTCATTCAAATTCTCACTAAAATAAGCAACTGACCTATTATCCTAACTCAAGACTGCTCCAATAGCTAATCCACTTGCATCACATCTCACTTGAAATGTTTTTCCAAAATTTAGTAAGACCGTAATTGGTTGTTCTATGATCTTCTCCTTCAACACATTGAAACTTTTTTCAGCTTCCTCTATCCAATTGAAGGACTTGTGTTTCTTCTTCATAGTGTCCAACATGGGTTCACATATACCACTAAAATTTATGATAAAATTTCTATAAAATATTGCTAACCCATGAAAACTTCTTACCTCAAATATGTTTCTTGGAAATGGCCATTCTCTGATTGCTCTCACCTTTTATGGATCCATCTTCAATTCATTTGAAGAGATCACAAAACCCAAGTATATCAGTTCTGTCTTCATAAAGGAACTTTTCTTCATATTTATCATCAGGTTTTCCTGCTGCAACTTTTCCATCACTGATGTCAGATGTCTTAAGTGTTCTCTCTTGGTCTTACTGAATATTAGTATGTTATCTAGATATACTATGACAAATTTTCCTATGAATTCTTTCAATACTTCATTCATCAATCTCATAAATGTTCTTGGTGCATTTATCAACCCAAATCGCATGACCAGCCATTCAAAAAATCCTTCATTTGTCTTGAATGTTGTTTTCCATTCATCTCCCTCTCTCCTTCTTATTTGATGATATCCACTCTTCAAGTCTATCTTGGAAAAATAGCTCGCTCCGCTCAAACAATCCATCAAATCATCCATCCTCGGTAAAGGAAATATGTACCGAATGTTTATCTTGTTGATGGCTCGGGAATCTGTACACATTCTCCATCCTCCATCCTTATTTGGACTCAACACAGTTGGTACTGTGCATGGTCTTAGTCTTTCCCTAACTAAACCTTTATCCAACAATTCCTGGACTTGATTTTTGACTTCCTCATTCTCTCTAGGTGTCAACCTATAAGCTTCTTTGTTTGGTAAACTAGCTCCTCGAATAAGGTCAATATGATGGATTATACTCCTAATGGGTGGCAATGACTGAGGTAACTCATCCAACAAAGTTTTCTAACAGTTCTTGGAATTGTACAGGCAAATCTTCCACAAAACTATTTGTAAGGATAACTCTAGGCTTCCTCACTACAACAAACTACATTTCTTTTTCCTTATTGAATTCATTCAAGAGTTCCTTTCCACTCATGAGAAGTATTCTTGAACTAAATTCCCTCTTTTTCTCTTTGTCTTATATTGGTAACAATGTATGTGTCGTACCATTCTTTTCTAGGGTATAAGTATTCTTTCTTCCATCATGAATAAATTTTCTATCAAACTGCCATGGTCTCCCCAATAAAGTATGATAGACATCCATAGGAATTACATCACTTAATATTTAATCCCTATAACCTCCTATTTTAAATTCAACTTGGCATTATTGACTTACCATTACTTGATGTCCTTTCTACATGATACCTTGTATGGGTTTGGATGTGGAGTTGTCTTCAACTCTAGCTTCTCCACCATCTCTGTGGATATTATATTTTCAGTGCTCCCACTGTCTATGATCACCTTTTAAACTTTGTCTTTCATCCTGCAAGTAGTTCTGAATAGACTTGTTTGTTGAACTGGTTGTTCTACATCCTTATCTGGTTTAAGAAGAATTTTCCTCATCAGAATTTTCTTTCCTCCTTATGTTTCTTCTAATTCCACATGCTTATGTGCTTCAGCAACCTGTGCTTCACCTCCTCCTTGCTTATTTCTCTCGGGACATTCCCAAGATTTGTTTCCTTTTTTTCCATAGGTATAACATCTAACTACACCTCCATAGGTATAGAAAAAGAGATTCTTCCACCATGTTGTTCTTCTTTAGAACTTCCACCTTTCTCATGGTGACTATGTTGTTTGTCAGCTTCATGCTTCCATTTTTGGAACTTCTCTCTATTGGTTCCTTTACCTCTTCTTCAATTTCCTCCTCTGTTTCGTTGGCTTTGTTTCCTGGCCAATTTCTCTTTAGATTTCAAGGCTTCTTGATAAGCATCCTCGACTTTACCAATAGACATCATGCTAATTTCCTATTGTATTTCATATCTCATCCCATTGATGTATCTGGCTATTCTTTCATATTCATTCTCTTTCTGTCTAGCCGTGATGTTAAGTATGTAAAATTCCTTAGTGTACTTCACTGATAAGCTCTTCTATCTCGGGTTCTGCAATCTCCTGAAAATATTGATTTGATAGTCCTTCGAGATAAATTTTTATTTCATCTTAGCTACCATCCTATCCCAACTTTTAATTTTTTTCTTACCATTGCTCCTACATTCGTCTTGCAGTTCATCCCACCATACTGATGCACGACCCTTCAATCTTGTCACTTCATGCTTCACCATCTTGTCTTCCTCGACATATTCATAATCGAAGTATTTGTCCATATCATGTACCTAATCCAACAATTCTTCAACTTCTAAATTGCCTTCATACATTGGTACCTCTATCCTTGCTCTGGATTCTATCTTTGAAACATCTTTTATTAAATGATCTTGTGCAACATCCTATGCTAAATTTTCTTCCACCTCTTCTTGTTCACTCTCAACTTCATTGATATCTCCAGTGTCTGGTGCTCTCCTCTTTGTTGTTTCCATGGCATCCACTCTCATTTGGTGTCACCTCATTTATTCTTCCATTCTTTCATTGACTCTAACCCTTGTGGGTGGCATGATTCCACTGCGTCAACTACAAACAAAAATCAAATTTTATTGATACCAGAAATGATATCAATTTGTCCCCTTTCTCCTTTGTTCGTTGTTTGCAAACAAACTCAATATCATATTTGATACCACCTAATGCATCCCCTCTACTCCCCCATAGGGCTATGCGACCTCCCAGTCAAAGGATCTGCCATTCGCTGAGTCAAACGACTCTTTAGGACCTTGATAGGTCCATGTATTAATCAAACACATGTCCTTTCGAACTTCTGGTGTGATCTTATGATACTCATGACCTTTCCTTTCACACTTTCGAAATCTCTCAAAGTTTTGGGCGCTAACTCCTTTTCTGATAAGCCCCTCCTTGATGTGACTTTGGCGATGACTATGTGATTGTGGGCACTACCACAAGTAGTTTGAAGTCAAACTGCTTTTGGGCCTGCAATTATTCTCAAGCCTCTATGTGTCCTTCAGATGAAACCTTGGTTTAGATTGTAGCCTGCCCTAAATGTTTTAAACTATCTGAAACTCTTGTTCCCACAATTCCACAGGATCATTGATCTCACAATCTTGACGATACTGCCTAAAATGACAGTTCAGATCTATGTCTTCCAAATCCATGGGCCAAATCAGTCCCTTTGATAACAATGGATGTGATCTCTTTGCAATTCTGGACTTCGGGGTTTTGAAATCTCAAACTTCAACCCTTTCCTTCTTTTGATTTTATCCGAAGACTCTAATCCACTAACATGTTTCCTCCTCAGATCAATGTCTGTGATATCTTCGCGTACCCGAACTTCATACTTTTCAACTCTCAAGTTTTATCTCCCCACAAAGTATGCGGATTTTTGCCACATGTCATCTTGATCTAACGATTGAGGATTACTTTGGGACTTTACCAGGAGTGAATGGATCTATGCCACACCTCTCCTAGATCTGATAGTTTTGAATCACTTCGGGTCTTCAGGGTTTGGCTATCTTGATTCTCAACTGAAACTCCACAGCAAATTTATCGGGAGCTTGCGATCTGTTGACAAGTGTCCACTTATAGATCGACTAATCTTGACTCTTCAACTCTTCAGGGTTCGGGTGTTTCAACACTTCAACCCTGGTATCCCTCAGGATCTTTTGATCGGTCGACATGTGTCCTCCTGGATCCAACGGTCAAGATTCGCTCTGGCTCTCCACTCTCCGTGCTTCGGAAATATTGATTTTCAAACTTACCTCCTCTTGGACTCATGGTATCTGACGGCTTGAATCCACTCTGGTGATCTAACGCTTGAATTTTACCCCAAACAATCTGATGGATTAGATATGTTCCTGCAATTGGACGACTAAGATTCTACCTCGGGTTTCTGTCTCTTCGGGCTTTGGAAATATCAGTTCTTAACCCTTGATGAAATCTCTCTTTTAAGTGTGCGAAGTGATAAGGCTCATGCACCTTACTCTGATCAGAAGAATGTTGATCTATTGCACTATGATCCAATGACCACTATCGCTCGTCCTCCTAAGCTTCTGATCTCTCTGTGACTTAGAATATTTTCTAAGTGTTCAAAGGTTTCAAACCTTTTCTCCTCCTACAAGTCTGACTCTTGTATCTCATTAAAACTTCTGAAAAGTGCTATCCCTTCTGATATTTTTCCTTAAACAGATTTTAATTTCCCACACACACCTTGCTTTATCGGGATTTTGATAACTTAGTTCAAAGGATTTCTTTAAAAGAAATTCTTCTCTCCCACCTGGCGTTTCTCTGTTTTGGGTTCTTCGACACTTGGTCGTTCTTTGATGCCGTGCACACCTTGCACCTAGTCTAAGTTCCCTTTGTTCTCTCTGAAATTCTCTGAGTCACTTTGAGACTCAATCAACTCACTCTTTGCGTTCGATATGCACACCTTGCATACAAGTGTCAGCAGAGAAACAATTGAAACTCATCCAATTTCATCACGAACTCATATAATCAAACTCTCTAACAATCATACATGAACAAAATAAACTAAAGAACACATATAGAATATAACATTCATTTAATCACACATTAAGATGAACACAGTCCAAGGATTTGGGACAATTATGTTTGTTCTATTCATTCATGAAAACAAATTACATAGTATTTCTTCTACTCTAATTTGTCCTACTAATCTCTCTCTGATCTCCTCCCAATATCATAATCTCACAACCACCTTTACAATGCAACAACAACAAACTATCTAAGGACCGGCTCCACGAGCTCTTTTCGTCCTATCTGTAACCTATCCTATCAAACTCTTAGCGGTTACCTACTTTTTCCTATTACAATAACTAATAGTTATTGTCAGCTAAGAGTCAACACTCTATATCTGCAACCTCTTGCAGTCCTTCACGACTTTACAAACACGACATATTTAAAAATGTTTCTTTCCAAAATATCTCAACAACTCCATTTAATTCTGAGTTAATTTCTGATTTGAAACTTTGTCATGCTTAGATGTCATTCCTTTGCCTCCACACTTTCGTTTTGACTTTGAAGGAGATTCTCCTGCATCACAATCATGCCACGTATAACCTATACCTAAATAACATTACCCTACCCGACTCATGTCATATCCCAACATTGAATACGCTTGGAAGTTATGTTAATGGTGGGGTCATATCGGTCTACAATGCATTTACCACTGGTTATAACATTTAATATAAGTTTGTCTTGTAGTGGACGTTTAGGAAACCATGCCCATTGCGGGCTTTCCATATCTGTTTATTCACATGGGTCTAGTATTGGATGTTACTGTCACAAATTACCCCTCCTTTTGCAAAGTGTTCGAGGTTATTTCATTCATTGTTCCCTTTGGCTTCTCAAAACCCCTCCTTTGCTCTATTTTCATTTTTTGTCTTTGTGCATACCTTGTGTGCTTCAGTCTCTATACATACCCTTTTGTCTCAATTCTTGTGTAAGGTTAACAACTTGGAGAATAGAACCTTGACCCTAGTAAATGAATAAGGAAAACAAAAGCTAGTCGGTTTCCTCTCTGCGCAAGGTAATACCTGAACTACTTTCTTCATGTTTTCAGAACTTTCTTGGATAAAACTCATTTGGGGACTGTTGGGGTTAGAAATGCTTAGTATCTTACCTTTGTGGATATTCCTTCCAGTTTTCGATCATGGCTCGAATATTCAGTGTCCCTTTTTGCGTTTTCTTGACTTACTGTGTGACATTTTTTACAGTTATTTCTTACGCATATAATATTGTTTATTAACTGTGGGGAATCCCAAAATCTATGCACTTTGTTAGAGATCTAACCCTGCAAACTTGTAACTCTTTCCTAGAAATTTTTTTAACATGTTGGGTGTGTTTGCAAAGCTAACCTGTGTAAGAAAAATACACAGTTTAAAGGAGTCATGCTTTGTATAATTTATGTTACCTCACTACAAAATTTTATCTTTGCGTGAATAGATAAATATATATATATATATATATATATATATATATATATATATATATATATATACATAGGCTAAGCCTTCCATGGATTTGTAGATTCGGTCTGTTTTATTTTCCTTATCACTCTGAGTAAAACTCGTGAATACATTTACAGGAAGGTATGGTGACAACCCTCTATGGCATTTTGTATCTTGCACTCTGTGCATGAAGAAAATAGTGGGTCATGAGTTAACTTAACCTTCTTCTTATAAATATACACACGGTGTCTGTATAATAATTTCGTAATGTCCCTTTGTTTATTAATTTCAGTTATATTTTATATAGCATAATTACTTGCATAACCTCAACCCCGAATTGTTGTTCTTGAATCTATGTTTTATATAGAAAATCCTAGATTTCTTCTGTGTATACGAAGTAGTATGGTGAAACACTTCTTGTACCCTGTCTAAATCCTTTTTATTTGAAAACGATTGTCTTCTATGGAAAGATTGTGGTTTCACTATGTGCATAGTTCGTACTTTGAATATATGTTTATGCATACAATTATCTTTTGTGTTTTATACAGTGTAGGCATGTATACAGCCTGAGTGGGCCTAATGGTTAAGAACATGTGTTTCCTCCTAAGAGGTCACAAGTTCAAATCTATAGGGGGGTAGGGTAGGTATACCTCTGTAGACTTTACCAGTCAAATCATTGGGTGGAGGGGGTCCCTTGTCCCACAAGCAAGGGAGTCTCATACACCAATTTGGTGTGGCTTAGCGGTGACCTTAAAAATAGATTATTATTATTATTATTATAAACTCTGAAATATCGATCCTTTTTCCGAGAATTTTCATTTCCTAAATCCTATAGGGAACTCGTATCAGCACCATTGATCCTTAATTCGTAGATTTCACTGTGTTTATATTTTTATATCTAAACGTAAATAAATTCCAGACTATACAAGGTACAAGGTTAAATATTAATCGTATTTTGAACATGTCATTTTGTTTTCATTTGATTTCCTCTTTGGAAGAAAATTGTGACTTAGGTTTTGTATAATTTACAGAGGCAATGTTTACCCTTTGTGGGGTGTCACTACTATACTTTGTGTGTTTACTTAATGTTTTAGCACTACATAGCCTATTTCTTATACTCTAGTCCATAAAAGTATTATTTTCAATTACAATAAATAATGATGGGGCCCTGCCTTGTTTTGTGAGGGTACCCATCAGCCATTTTTGGGTACGCTCCTCCCCCTTTGGGTTGTGGACAAATCATTTCTCAAGCGCCAATGGAAAACCGTTTCTATGCCAACTCAAGCTAAGTATTATCTCATTTTTTTTATTATTTATTTTCATTAAATTATTTAGCACTGTTTACTGAATCTATCGTTTTCTCCTTTGCAAGTTTATACAAATCGACGGGAGTGAATCAAGGAAAGAGCTCTTGCCTAGAAAGGTATTCAAGTTCTGATCTTGGTGCCTAGACACAATTTCTTGGATTCTGTCTACCAGTGGTACATGACTCCTTACCATAGGGTACTCCACTGCAATAAATTTTGAACCATGGTTTCATGGCTATACATATTATTTGTAATTTACTTTCAATTGAATATAGAGTTTACTAAAACCATTTTGAATAAGATTCAATTATTGTAACAACTATTGTAGCATGTATTTGTAGACTATTGAAAATAATTGTTTATAGACATGAAGAGATATGTAATATGTTAAGCCCTAATATTGGCTCATTACCCCTTAATTGGGGCATATTATATTACTAATGTTATTTTATTTATGTCGGATTTAGGCCATTAGTTGTAATTATACCTCCTAGTCTCCTATATATACCAAGGAGACATTTTCATTTT
>ML786351.1:135564-178817 GCA_009831015.1 Picea engelmannii | reverse complement strand
AAAATTGTTTCGGGACTTCTTGCTGCGAAACCCTGACACACTATGCCACCTGTCCACCTCTCTGTCCCTTGTGGCCCCACACTGTACCTTTAGCCTATCGGGATATCGCATATCAGAATATCGCGATCCCTGATGCTATATTTATGGAATCTCAACCCACGAAGCCCCGATGCACGATATCCGTATAGATCCAATGACCCTCGTGGCTTAGATCAACGACTCTGCCCCTCTTGAGCTTTTAACTTTGGGAATACTTCATCGTATCTCCCCTGCACCTCAGTGAGATCTAACGGCTCATGGGACGTCGCGAATTATCCTCAGAGAATATCGACCGTCCGTTCCTCCTTTGAGGAATTTGCGAAATGATGAAGTGTTCTTCCACATAACTCATCCACCTGCAACGGGGACTTGCGACGCTTGATTGAACCTTCAAGGCACAATTTCTCTGCGTTGTCCTTCGACAACTCTGAAGGCCTTATCCTTCCTGATCTTTTATAAAAGACCCTTGCACGAACTCCTTGCCGCAACCTTCGAACACGTCTAAGTGTTGAATCTTTTCGACTCTGCGTGCACCTGCAGCAGTAGTCCTTCAACTCTTTCTCAGGTTCACAACCATGAACTTCACTCGGCCTGCGCACTCCTTGCATGGCTCCTATGGCTATCTGCACTTCTTGATAATTGAGAACAAAATCTATCTCTATCTGAACCCTCTGTCAATGCACTCTTTGCGGACACTTCAACTGCACTCCTTGCAGGAATTCTCTGGCTCAAATAGAGAAACAATTGAAACTCATTTCTTCCTCCTCTCAGACTTCAATTCAACCATGAAATCATATACATATCACATAAAGAAAATTTATAGCGGGAAGAAAACATTCATGATCATATCATTCAGCATCAATACACAGAGAACAAACACAAAACCATGAATTTGAACCAATCTCTTCTATTAATTCAAGTATTTGTACATGGGTGTTCTTACAAATCTCTCTGCATGCTATTTCTCTTCCTGCTCAATCATACTTGATAATTATACAATGCACAATGAGGGTGTCTATATCCCATTTCCCTCTTGCGCCCTAAAACTATCTAATCTAGAATTAAATTTTACCTACTTGCATTAACTACTTTAAATGCCTTCTACCTACTAAGGACGAGAGCTAAAGGCTCAAGGTACGATGACAATATACAAGTGCACCTCATCTTAATGGCTCATTTAATATTGCACAACAACTTCCAAGGTGATTTCAAAATTTGTGTTGGATTGTCCAGTTGTCTTCCGCTTCCACGCTGGCTTGCTTGATGTGTTGGCGATGCACTTGCATCATACTCCCTCGCTTGAAAACTTTCATGGGCTCCTGTCCATGAGCTCCTACATGGTCTATCCATGCTTTTGTATCTCTGCTTTAGTCTCCCATCTATCATCTTCAACTGGATGGTCCTTCCACTTGACCAAATACAAAAAGTATTCTTTTTGTCTGGTTTTCTTACCAATTCCTTTGTCCAGTATGCATTCCATCTGTGGCTTATCTGCAACTGGCATCTGCTTCATGCACTGGATCACTAGTTGCTCAGTTCCAATCCCTGTTTCCTCAACATTATATGGGTACAAATCTGAGACATTGAATATCGGAGAAATTCCGATCCCATCGAGTAACGCAATCTCATAAGCATTCGCCCCAAATTTTCTCAAGACCTTGCATGGTCCGATTTTCTTCATCTTCAACTTATTATATGTCCCCCTCGGGAACCTTTCTTTCCTCAAATGTGCCAGAACCAGATTACCAACCTCGAACTGAAGTTGTCTTCTATGATGATCGACTCTACGTTTGTACTCCTGACTTGATTCGAACAATCGTCCCTTCACCTGGCTGTGAAGTTCTTTCATCGCTTCTGCGAATTCTTCTGCACTCGCGCTCCTAGTCGCAGTTTTTTCTGAATCCATCAGTTCAGAAATTCCTCTCGACTGCATGCCATAAACAATCTGAAATGGACTCTACCCTATTCTCTGATTCATCGAGTCATTGTACGCAAATTCTACCTGCGACAATATATTTTCCTACTGGCTATGGTACTCTGTCACCAAGCTCCTCAGCAAGTCTCCCAGACTTTTGTTTATGACCTCTATCTGTCCATCCATTTGAGGATGATAAGCTGAACTAAATGCCAAGTTAGTTCCCAAAATTTTCCATAAGGTCCTCCAAAAATGCCCTATGAATTTCGTATCTCGATCCGAAACTATACTCTTCAGAAAACCATGAAGTTGAATGACCTCCTTGAAAAACAGGTTCGTGATGTGAGTCGTGTCACTAGTCTTCTGACATGGAATGAAGTGTGTCATCTTGGAAAATCTATCCACCACCACAAAGATTGAATCGCAACCTCTTTGTGTTCTCGGCAACCCCAATACAAAATCCATGCTAACTGCATCCCACGACCTTTCTGGTATGGGTAATGGTTGATAAAACCCCGCATTCTTCTTTCTTCCCTTTGAATGATGGAAAATTATGCATCTGTCAATGAATCTCTTGACATCTTCTCGCATTCCAGGCCAAAAATATGACTCATTCAATTTCGCGAATGTTTTGTCATGGCCAAAGTGTCCTGCCAATCCTCCACTGTGTTTCTCTTTTAGCATATTCTCCTTCATGGAGCATTTCAGAATACACAGTTGATTACCTCTAAATAGTAATCCTTTCTGGATCATATACTCTATCCATTGTCTTCTGTCTCTGAGAATTGGATTCTCAGTTGCTTCATACACTTCCTTAAAATATGGATCATCTGTGTAAATGTCCCTGAGATCATCAAAACCCAACGTTTTGAATCGAAACTCCTGCAATAGAAAAAACTTCCTGCTCAAAGAATCAACCACTTTGTTAGCAGTACCAGAAATATGCTTAATCAAAAAAGTGAAATTCTTCATATACTCAACCCATTTTACATGTTTCTGGTTCAACTTTTCCTGTTGAGTCACAAACTACAGTGCATGATTTTCGTTGTACAGTACAAACTCTTTCGGGATCAAGTAATGCCTCCATTTCTTAAATGCTTGTATGATAGCATAAAACTCCTTATCATACGTGGAGTGCTTCAATTTTGCTTCATTCAGCTTCTCGCTGAAATATGCGATCGACCTGTCTTCTTGACTCAAGACTGCCCTGATTACAAATCCACTTGCATCGCATTTCACCTGAAATGTCTTCTGAAAATCAGGAAACACCAGAACTGGTTGCTCCATGATCTTTCTCTTCAATAGATTGAAACTCTTTTCAGTCTCTGTTGTCTAGTGAAAAGATTTATGCTGCTTTTTCACTATATCCATCATTGCTGCACTAATTCCACTAAAATTCCTAATGAACTTTTGGTAGAAACTAGCCAATCCATGAAAACTTCTCACCTCAAATATATTTTTGGGTGATGGCCAATTCTTGATTACCTCCACCTTATCTGGATCCATCCTCAACTCATTTGCCGAAATAACAAACCCCAAGTAAATGAGCTCTATCTTCATGAATGAGGACTTCTTCATATTTATCACAGCTTCTCTTGCTATATATTCTGCATCAATGTAGCCAAATGCTTCAGATGCTCTGCCACTGTCTTATTGTAAAACAGTATGTCATCCAAATACACAATGACAAATTTCTTGATGAACTCCCTCAGGACTTCATTCATCAACCTCATGAAGGTACTCGACGCATTTGTTAAGCCAAATGGCATATAAAGCCAGTCATACAACCCTTCGGTGGTTTTGAATGTTGTCTTCCACTCATCACCTTCTCTCATGCAGATTTGATGATAACCACTTTTCAAATCAATCTTCGAAAAATATTTTTCTCCACTTAAGAAATCCATCAGATCATCCATCCTTGGAAATGGAAATTTGTACTTGATGGTTATCTTGTTAATCGCTCTCGAGTCAGTACACATCCTCCGGCCTCTATCTTTCTTCAGACCGAGTACTGTTGGAACAACACATGGACTCAAGCTTTTCCTGACCAAGCCTTTGTCCAACAACTCCTAGACTTGCCTCTTAACCTCTTCATTCTCTTGCAGCGTCAATCTGTACGCAGCTTTGTTTGGCAAACTGGCTCCTGGTATGAGGTCAATATGATGACTCACTCTTCTAATCGATGGCAACGAACGAGGTAATTCGTCCACTATTATGTCAGCGAACTCTTCCAGCAGTTCCTGAACTTCCTCCGGTAAATCATCCACTCTTGTGCTAGTCGGAACAATCTTCGGCTTCTTGACCACAAAGAACTGTGGATCCTCCTTCTTTTGCACCTCTGTAAGAAGTTCCTTCCCACTCATGAGAAGTATTGTGTTGCTTACCTCCGGCTTCACCTCCTTATCCTTGATTGGAAGCAACGTGTGAGTCCTCCCATTCTTCTCTAGGGTGTATGTGTTCATTCGTCCATCATGAATCACATTCCTATCATATTTCCATGGTCTACCCAACAATAGATGACAAACATCCATAGGAATGACATCACACAATATCTTATCATTATATCCTCCTATCTTAAATTCAACTAAACATTGTTTAGTGACAGTTACCTGGTGTCCTTTTTGTAGCCATGAAACTCTGTATGGGCTTGGATGATCAGTCGTCTCCAACTCCAGCTTCTCTACCACTTCTGTAGATACAAGATTATCCGTGCTACCACTGTCTACGATGACCTTACATACCCTATCCTTGGTCTTGCAAGTAGTCCTGAAAAGTCTGGTCCTTTGGACTGAACTTTCCACCTCCTTCTTTAGTGTCAAAAGGAATTTTCACATCATGAGCGATATTCCGCCTTCAGCGTCTTCTACCTCAACATCCCACCTCTGCGCTTCGGTGATGTGAGCTTCTCCAATGTCCTTTTTTTTCTCTGGACACTTGTAAGACTTGTGCCCATTCTTCCCACATGTGAAGCATGTGATAACTCCACCTCTTCCTCTGCCTCTGCCTCTAGTATGAGGAAAAATGTTGTTGTCAGCATAATCTTCTCTCTGCTCATTATGTTGTCCTCTCTGTTCAACATATGGCCCATGCTGTGAACTTCCACCTCTCTCTGTACGAGTCTGAGGTTTCTTCCAGTCTTTCTTGGGCTTCTGATATTTTTCCTGGGCAACTGATTTGCCTCTGGGATGACTTCTGCCTTAGCCCCTCTGACCCTTCTTTTGGCTCAGCTTCTCCTCAGCTTTCAGAGCCATCTGATAAGCATCTTCCACCATTCGGATGGTTACCATGCTCATCTCATCTTGGATATCATATCTCAGGCCATTCATATATCTAGCAACTTTCTCATCATCGCTCTCTCGATGACTTTCCCTGATGTTCAGCCTATAGAATTCCTCAGTGTATTATTTCACTGTCATCAGCTTCTGTCTCAGGTTCTGCATCAACCTGAACAGAGTAACTTGATAATCCCTCAAGATGAATTTATCCTTCATCTTCGCAATCATTTGATCCCAACTCTTGATCTTCTGCTTTCCCTTGCAACGTCTATCAACTTGTAGTTCATCCCACCACAATGTTGGATGTCCCTTCAATATTGTGACAACATGCTTGACTTTCTTGTCCTCTTCAACATATGCATAGTTGAAGTATGTGTCTAGAGATATAATCCAGTCTAGAAGCTCCTCTGCATCCAAGTTTCCCTCATAAACTGGAATTTCCATCTTTGCTTTTGCACCCATCCTGGCAATAGCTCTGATCAAACGTTCGTTTGATGCATCTTCGGCTGCAACTTCTTCCTCACGTTCAGCCTCAACTTCACCTTCGGAATCACTGAGATCCCCAACACTAGCTGTACACATTTGTGTTGTCTCCATGTATTCGATTCTAGCTCAGAGATCACGCATCTGTCTCTCCATCAATGGATCTGTCGTCTGCCTGCCCCTTCTTCTCGGCATCTCCCTATCCTTTGGATTGGGTGATTGCCTATCTCTTCTCAACAACATGGTGAATTCTCCTTCCCTTCGTTGCTACAGAAAGCAAAGAACCTTTCTGTTCTTTGATACCACTTGGCACCAATGCTCTCAACCCACAGGTTGAGAGTCCCTCGTCAACACATGATCCTTCCCTTCACACGGCCCGAAGAACTACAATGGTTTTTCTATTCCCTTATCGAAAAATCTGCACCCACAACAATCCTCGTGGGATCCCCCTTCTTTACAAATCGGGAGATCGGACTTCGTGACTTTGTGAATCCAAAGGTCTGGCATTCGGTTCTTGAATCCCCGAAACCCGACACAAGTCAATGATGACCTTTTCCTTTTCCTATCGAGACTTTCCCTATCGTAATTTCGGCACTCGCGATGTCGAGTCACTCGTCCTACCGATTCCCGAACCCCGATATGCTAAACCTCCGATGCGTTCGCAGGTTGACTTTTCAACGCCCGTCACCTCTGTCAGGATTTTGGGGTTCGCGGTATCGTGAATCCTAATACAATTGTTTCAGGACTTCTCGCTGTGAAACCCCGATACACTATGCCACCTGTCCACCTCTCTGTCCCTTGTGGCCCCACACTGTACCTTTAGCCCATCAAGATATCGTGTATCAGAATATCGCGATCCCTGATGCTATTTTTACGGAATCTCAACCCACGAAGCCCCGATGCATGATATTTGTATAGATCCAACGACCCCCGTGGCTCAAATCAACTACTCTTCCCCTCTTGAGATTTTAACTTTGGGAATACTTCATCGTATCTCCCCTGCACCTCTGTGATATCTAACGGCTCACAGGACGTCGCGAGTTCTCCTCGGAGAATATTGACCGTTCATTCCTCCTTTGAGGAATCTGCGAAATGACGAAGTGTTCTTCCATAGAACTCATCCACCTGCAGCGGGGACTTACGACACTTGCTTGAATCTTCAAGGTACAATTTATCTGCGCTGTCCTTCGACAACTTGGAAGGCCTTATCCTTCCTGAGATTTTATAAAAGACCCTTGCACGCACTCCTTGGGGCAACCTTCTAACACGTCTAAGTGTTGAATCTTTTTGACTCTGCGTGCACATGCAACAACAGTCCTTCAACTCTTGCTCAGGTTCGCAACCCTGAACTTCACTTGGCCTACACACTCCTTTCACGGCTCCTATGCCTATCTGCACTTTTGGATAATTGAGAACAAAAGGTATCTCTATCTGAACCCTCTGTCAATGCACTCCTTGCAGACACTTCAACTGCACTCCTTGCAGGAATTCTCTGGCTCAAATAGAGAAACAATTGAAACTCATTTCTTCTTCCTCTCAGACTTCAATTCAACCATGAAATCATATACACAACACATAAAGCAAATGTATAGCGGGAAGAAAACATTCATTAGCATATCATTCAACATCAATACACAGAGAACAAACACAAAACCATGAATTTGAACCAATCTCTTCTATTAATTCAAGTATCTATACATGGGTGTTCTTACACAGCTCTCTGCATGCTCTTTCTCTTCCTGCTCAATATTCCTTGATAATGCTACAATGCACAATGAGGGTGTCTATATCTCGTTTCCCTCTTGCGCCCTAAAACTGTCTAATCTAGAATTAAATTCTACCTACTTTCATTAACTACTTTAAATGCCTTCTACCTACTAAGGACGAGAGCTAAAGGCTCAAGGTCTGATTACAATATACAAGTGTGCCTCATCTTAATGGCTCATTTAAGATCGCGCAACAACTTCCAAGGTGATTTCAAAATTTGTGCTAGCTTGTCCAGCTGTCTTCCGCTTCTGCGCTGGCTCGCTTGATGTGTTGGCGATGCTCCTGCATCAATATACAACATATGGAGGAGATGTTGCTTAGTATGTTGGAGAAAGGATATTACTTGTTGTTATGAACACTCTTTAGTGTGAGACAAGGGAATTTTCTGATCTGAAAGGAGGAGTGTAGCAAAAGAGGATCATTTTCAATTCTCCCTTATGGACTCATGGTTAGTCTAAGGAGTGAACAAAGAGAGTAATTTGGTTGTTCTTTTCTATGGTTGGGTGGAACTTGGTTGTTCCATTTGTGTTCCAGATTCAGTTTTATTTAGATAAGTACCTTTACTTATTTGTTGGTTAGAATTATGATGATTATGAATTATTATAGGTGTGATGGGTTTATGTGATGTTAATGCAAATGTGAAGGATGATTTCATGTGTTATGATTCCTATCTAAGGCTTGAATGTACATATACCTGTAGATATGCTCATGTGTTCATGTAAAGAAAATACTAGAATGAATACTTATATTTTTATGACTTATGTATGTCTTTGTAGGTATATATATATATATATATATATTTATATGCATGCATATATACATGGATATGTACAAACATATATTGTATTCATATACAAAAAGATTTTATCGATCCTTGCACTGCATGAGATTATAAGTATTTACCATTGAATAGATCATACAAAAAGTGAAATAAAGTTAACAATCCTTCTTATATTACATCAATCCTATAAGCAAATAATTTAAATGGTATACAATAAATGCTACGAAAGTTGTACAATACTTAAGAACTTAATCAAATGGTTTTAGAAACCTGTTTGTTCAATAATAATAAAATTATGAATGATCTGTGCAGCCAAGAAATCTTGGTTCAAACTATTATAGCAGAGTACCCTAGGGTAAGGACTTGGTACCACTAGTAAATAGAACCTGATAAATTTTTAATTAAACGCCAAGATAGGAACTCAAATACCTTTTGTGATCTATGTAACGACCTCCTCGTTACGACAACAACTCTGATAACAAGTGTAATTTTTTTTTTTTAGGTGTGTGTGCGCGTGTATAAGTAACAGACACTCTAGACTCTACGTCGCCACTCAAAGACCAACAAGACGCAACCGCGATGAACATAAAAAGACAACCATGACACGTGGCAAGTAACTGCATGCATAATGACGATCACACAATGATAAGTAGAACGAACTACCCATCGTCCTACCCTGCAATGGTTAGGACCTCAAAGACACATAAGCAACGCTCAAGCCCAGTTTCCCATCGATTTTAACCATTTAATGTCTCAGCGCTGGCAACTGTTCTGAGGAACATGGAGGTGTCTACATCCCGCCCGACACAAGCAGACCAAGCACATGAAAAGTTTACCTACCCAGTACCACATTAATTTTAAGAACAACACCCTTCCTTTAATATCTCAGAATAATTCTATTGTGCTTAATTCAAGAACATTTCAACATATAAGTTCATCCTTAACAACAAACATTACAATTCCGTTATCATGGACTAATAAATGCATTAATTTTATATCACCTTGACCTTGCGCAATAACAGGCACCTCCATCAATAGGTGACCTCCATAAAAATACAGCTACATTAACTTTTTCATAATGACAACACCATAGTATATCTTAAATCAACTAACCTAACAATAATCCATCACATTAAATCTATCATATCCTTACCACGATGACAACACCATTGCATATTTAAAATCAAATAACCTAACAATAATCCCTTTCATTGAACTACCTTATCTTTACCACAATTGTCGTAACTTGAACGCTAGATTTATTACATTATGATATAAGGACTTGCAATTTAACCATCTAGTTGCAAGGTCATTGCACTAATGATTAAGACATTATTGCTCCAACTAACATGACAATACCCTCACCCTAATGTCAATATATCAAACTGACATCATATTTATAACCAACATCATATTTAAAAATAACAATGTCGCCTCATAATTAAAATGACAACATATAAGGATAACCATTGTGGAACAGGACAATGTTTAAAATAATCGTGGTTAAAATCAACTCCTTCCAATAATCCTGCAATTATATGTCAATCACATTACCTCTTGGCCTTCCATTAAGTTAAAATATACAAGTTAAAAGGAAGAAATATAAAGGAAAAATAAGAATTTAATAACTACACCATCACCTAAACATAACCATAACAAGGCTTTCTCTATCACAATGTCATTATAATTAAAAAATGATGATTTTACCTTTTGTTGATATTAATAGCAACAACACTATCAACCTACCCATAAGTAACCATGTTCATACCTTTATAAATAGATTGGTGTTGTAATTTAAACTAAGAAAGGCTTATCCTGACAAGCATTGTAAAAATAAAAGTCGAAGTGTAACATAATACTTAAAAATCAATGGAATGCATATTGTAGTCAGATTGTAGTGGGTTTCATCACAATGAAAGTTGAACTAAATAAAGACCATTCCTTGCAGAACATTGGAACTGAAAAAGACGAGGTTTTCCATGGAAATTAAAATCAATGGGAACATAATGTAAACTGGACGATAACATAAATTTCTTTTTATGGCAAGGCATGTCCTTTATTTCCACTGGAAACATAGTCGTTTAACTACACTTGAAGATCATTTGTGTTCACGTCATGACATAATGGTAAGGGTGGAATCAAATATTTTATTATCAAATGAAAGTGGGCAAAGGTATAAAATTCTTAAGGCGAAAGTATCATAAATCTTAGAGTACCGTATCCAACTTAGCCTAATCTTCTATCGTCAGTCTATACAGAGGGCAACAAAAAACCGATACAGCTTTATATACCACAAATGCCAATGCTATAAAATTTTGGTTACCTTTTCATTATAACTTCCTTCCCCGTAATTAAGAATCTTAATGAAAATTTATCATCTAGCAATAAAATATAGGCTTCTTTGTCTACTCATCATCCTTATATGTCTTTTCCAACGCGATCAGGAATTAAAGTTTAAATTTATAAAGAATTTTAAATGGGTACGGAATTATAATCAAACCCTAACCAATCGTGATGGAATGATATTCAACCTGTAGTAAAACAATACTCATCTTAATTAAACCCGACTTTAGTTATACTAGAACGGTAACCACCAAATAATACCCACTAAATGAAATTAAATCAATTCTAATGCCCATTCAAAGATAGGTTATTGGATTTAATAGATCCCAATTAATCCATTTACCACTTGAGAATCTATCAGGAAATTGGGTTGATGGACAGTAAGGGACGAAAAGGATTGGCTATGTTTGCAAATACTAACTGTAGCTAAAAATAAAAGTCTGCATTGAATGGATAAACACCAGGGTTGGGGGCGCCTTGGGCGCGTTGCTCTCCATGATTGAAATTTATAAGGCCCGAACCCTGGCTGTAGCAGTGAATTAACACAGCACATCAAACAATGGATGAAAACGTTGGGAAGAGAGAGCGCCACACCACGCAATTAATAACTGGTCTGAC
This sequence comes from Picea engelmannii, assembly GCA_009831015.1. Classification (NCBI taxonomy): domain Eukaryota; kingdom Viridiplantae; phylum Streptophyta; class Pinopsida; order Pinales; family Pinaceae; genus Picea; species Picea engelmannii. Next base: position 167,596 of record ML786351.1, on the reverse strand, counting down.
CCCTAGATGTAGGTGTGATTTTCAGCCAGTGACTCAACGAAAAAGGGAAAAGCGCTGCAGTTTTGGGAAGTTAAATACACCGGCCAATGAGACAATTGTCAACTTCCCAAGGCGAATTTAATATGGCCTCTTGACATTCTCACACATTTAAACTAGCAATAACCTACTTTTTAAATTATCATATTAATAATTAATTGTATTAGGGTTAGCTTGCTCCGGACATTGCTAATACAACATACTATCTCCTTTTTTTGAGATACATTAATTTAGTAGAAATTGGAATAATAGTTAAATTCACAAAATCCTAAAGTGAAAGGCGGTCATCCCAACCGTAAACTTACATCAAAGTCATTCCAGTAAATAACCCACATAATCTTGATACATTCTACAGAGATTCATGTATGGTAAGGTCTTGGAACAGTCGCTCAGGTTCCAAAGGAACAACCCAACCTGTAACAGTTACATTCGCAATAGAATTGAAAAAAAGACAGTCTAAATTTAATTACGTATAAAAATTGAGAATCACCCAACCATATTGGAACAACCCAAACTGTGAGGGCAACAAATTTTATATGAGGGGCTGTCAAAATATATGCGTTGTCCCAAACGAGTCTCAAGATTTTAATTTAGAACAATCGCAACATATTTTGACATATAATCCAGCGACTGTTCTCATTTCCAAACTTAATGGGAATAGCCCAAACTGTATAATTTCTAGGGTATAACATTAAAGAAGGACTGTACAGTAATTCCTGTAAAAATAAAACAATGAACTCCAGCTTCGTGAAATCTTACACAATGAACCTTACACCATGTTCAAGTCGCTTGGTGCTGTGCCACTATACAACACGCACAGGCAGAGGAAAAAGGACACGATTTTGGTTTCACAGGCAGGGAGAAGGGGTTATAGGATCGCTATTGGCTGGAGAGGAAAGGGACGAACTTAAAAGGTTTCATTCCCAGCTACTGAGGCAAACAAATGAGATATCTGGGAGAGGATGGATTCGACCATTAAGTGAGGGTTCTGACTGTACAAAGAAAACGCGTGACACAGGGCGATAGTGATAAAACCAACGTCTTCACAGGGAGGATTCGGGAGTGGCAACATTAAACAATAAAATTTCCCACGGTCCAGGACAATAACTAATAGAAATTTACACAGTCAAGAATTATGAACGGTAAATATTTAATTTTTTTTTTTCACAGTCGAGAACGAGGATTAATACAAACTACAAAGTCCATAACCATAATTCTAACCACAAATTTAAAGATCATACCGTTGTCTCAGCGCTGTCCTCGAGTGTTGTCCGCGCGCCATGTTGCTCCTTCTCCGTGCCGACCATAGAGGACTCACCGGTACCTCCCAACCAAACGCTAGGGGTACTCTGCTCCCCCCTTAGCCCCCTGAGCCACAAAGGGGCCACACACAGTCGAGACAGTAACCTAGCTTTCCCCGCTCGCCTCCAAAGCTGAGCTACCACTCTAGTACAGATGAGGAAATCCCCAACTCCCACATACAATCAGTCCAGTTTGCTATTTTGGCAGCATGACAATACCTCATAGCCATCCCCCTTCCTTTTCCCCATCTCCTCTCTTTTATCCTCCTTTTGAACTAATCCCATTAGGTTTTTCCTCAAAAACCCTAAATCCTATTTCTTTTCAGTTTTCCCCCTTTTATTTTTATTTTTTTATGTATTTTTTTTTTTAAACTCAATAAGGTAAAGGCGCTAAGCATCTTTTTCATTATATTTTTTTTAAATTCATATGTATATATAAATATATTTTTTTTAAATTCATATGTATATATAAATATATTTTTCTTTTAATCTCCCATTAGTGAACTAATTAATTTCTTCCTTTCAAATTTACAACCACCTAAATGAATTAATTTCTTAAATCTCTTTATTTTACCCTACACACTTTATGAAGGCTCACATTAGCTTAAGTGGGTTTTTTTTTGTTTAATTTTATTATTAGCACCTGTATTGTTAATGCTAGCTAGTAGGAAAAGAATTTTCTAATGTTATTTGAATGGTTGAGCTATTGTGAGTTGGAATATAATGGCATTGTTATTAGGAGATGGTTAAGATTTGTTTATTATGTTAGGGTGAAGTAGCAGTACCTTCACTTAAAGATAAATTGTCAAGCTTATTACTGGGAATGAGGAAAGGCCTTATGTACGTAATTAAGAACAGAATTATTTTATGAATTCAATTAACAGAGGAATTGTTTTAAGTATTTAATTAAGGAAGGAAACTCCTTGGATTAGGTGGAGGTTGCAAATCATAGGGGGAATGAATATTTAATGTATAGTCTTGAATTATGTTTTTTTTTTTTTGACAAAGGGCTCAATTTCTGAACTGGTGACGCCTGGTTAGGGGAAATGTTTGAGGATTTATTCATGGCTTGATGACTTAGGGATATTTAGGCTGACTCCTTCATCCACATTATTGCGACGTTCCCTTCAGGATGCACCACGTGCTCCAAGGGTGCCACTCGCCTCTTGAAGTTATTTTGTGCGACGTGCCCTTCAGGATGCACCACGTGCTCCAAGGGTGCCACTCGCCAACTGAGTTTCTTTTGTGCGACGTTCCCTTTAGGATGCACCACGTGCTCCAAGGGTGCCACTCGCCAACTGGACTGACTGGTAGACATCTATAATCCCTGGAGTCAACACTCTGCCAGGTGAACTTGTGGGAGACTAAGGGTTATAAGGAATAAGGCCCCCACCTTATTGCGCGCCCCTTAGAATCATCGTGAGCGACTGTCGCAGTCTTCCCTCATGGCATTGTGGATCCTCTCGAACTAGGTAATCGTTAACCTACAGTTCAAGCCACGGCGGGAGTGCTAGTAGGCGGTGGCAGGGCTGCTGTCCACCCCTCTCCCTCAACCTCTCTGCAAATCATGTGTGGCCCCTTCACTCCATATGTGAGTCTGGTCGGCAAGCTATCGTCAGCCTACATAATCAACAATCATGTCAGAAATTTCAAGATCAAATCATCAAATCAAATGAAACATCATAGTAAACATATCAACCCAAAAGCACACTCCCTGACTCAGTCCAGAGTCCAAGGGGGTTCTACTGATGCCTCTGCATCCTCAAGGTCAAAAACCATGCACACTCAATAGATATGATTCAATAGCACCTGTCCACATCAAATAGTAACACATCATGTCATCTGTCAATCGCATCATAATCAAGTATAAATGGTCTAACATCATAAAAGTCCAGATCACTTGCGAGCAAGTGTCCTCAAATGATAAGTTTTCTCTGTGCGCCAGAGCGAGATGTTACATACAACCCCTCTTGGTCTAAACTTCGTCCCGAAGTTTCTCAGTATAAATGCAACAATAAAGTATCACAGTATCATAAGTCTATCTATCAAACAAAAATGAAAACTGTTGACGCATATCATATGCGTCCTCCCAGGTCGTCGAGTGCGGACTATAACTGTCCCACTGGACCTTGACCTGATCTACCGTTCGACGTCGTAACTGTCGAATGCAATGATCTAAGATGCAGACCGGCTCAGCCATGAGCGTTCCCTCGTCCGATACCTGCAAGGAACTCATGTCAATCACATGTGTAGGATCACTAATATAATGTCTCAAAACAGATACATGAAAAACATCGTGCATACGCCTCAAAGAATTAGGCAAGGCTAGTCGATAGGCCACGGGCCCCTTTCTCTCCACAATCTCGAATGGTCCCACGAACCTAGGAGAGAGATTAGCTCATTTTCCAAACTTGATCGAACTCTTATGAGGTTTAAACCGCAAGAAGACTCAATCACCGACCTCGTAACTACGGTCGACTCGGTGCGCATCGGCATAACTCTTCTGTCGATCCTGCGCTTCTTTAATCCTTTGTCTTATGGTTTGCATCTGCTCTTCCATTTCTTGGATCGCTTCTGGTCCCAGCAGGACCCTATCCTCAAGTCGATCCCAACTCAAGGGCATCTGACACGGTCTCCCATAAAGAAAATCAAAAGGCGCCATCTTTATGGTGCTCTGATAACTGTTGTTGTAAGCGAACTCTACTAGAGGCAAGAATTCCTCCCAATTCTTTTGTTGGTCCATCACGTACATGCGCAACATGTCTTCCAAGGTTTGGTTCGTTCGTTCGGTCTGCCCGTCAGTCTCTGGGTGATATGCAGTACTAAAATTAAGTTGGGTTCCCAAGGCCTCTTGGAAACTCATCCAAAATCGTCCAGTAAACACCGATCCTCGATCGGATATAATCTCTTTAGGCACGCCATGCAGCCTCACAATCTCACTGATGAAAAATCTAGCTATGTCAGGTGCCTAATACGTCGTACGCACCGGAATAAAGTGAGCACTCTTCGTCAGAGTGTCTACTACTACAAAAATCGAGTCGTGTCTCCTTGCCGTTAGTGGCAATCCAACAATGAAATCCATCGAAATAACTTCCCATTTCGATTCTGGAATGGCATGTGGTTGAAGTAATCATGCCGGGTGTCTATGTTCAGCCTTTACCTGCTGACATTCTAGACATGTAGCCACAAATTTGACTATGTCGGCCTTCATTCCTTTCCAAAAGAATAAGGGTTTAAGGTCTGCCCTCATCTTCGTGACTCCTGGGTGAGCCATGTAAACTTATCTATGAGCCTCGCTCAGGATCAACATCCTCAACTTGTCATTTGGCGGTATGTAAATCCGACCTCTAAACCTCAATAACCCATCTCTATCAAAAGAAAATCCCTCATATCGTGGTACCGTCATTGTGTTTTGTCTGATAAAACCCTCGACTTCCTTGTACCATTCATCATCACGCTGTAAAGTGAGAATCTTCTCACGTAGATTTGTCAGAAGAGGTAACACCGAAAATATGTGTGGCCTCCGACTCAAGGCATCCGCCACTCGGTTCACTGTTCCCTTTATGTAAGTAATCACTCATCCATCCTGCATCAAGACTCCGCCTAACCCTTCCTTGAATGTGTGAGTGCATACCAAGAAGTATGCATCCATGTCAGGGACCTTTAGTATCGGCGTAGTTGTCAACAACTCTTTAAGCCTCTGAAATGCCTCCGCGCATTTCTCCGTCCACACAAACTTCTTGTTTTTCTTCTGCAATTCCATGATCGGATTTGCTATCTTCGAAAAACCCTCGAAAAACTGTCGATAGTATCCTGCTAAACCCATAAAACTACGCACTTCTGTGACATTTGTCGGCGCAGGCCAATCCATAATAGCCTCAATCTTGGCTGGATCCATGATGATACCTTCGTCGGAGATGACGTGCCCTAAGTAGTGAATCATCGATTGATAAAAAGAGCATTTGGACAACTTCCCATATAATTTGTGTTCTCGTAAACATTGTAGTACCAGGCGCAAGTGCTCGTCATGCTCCTCCGTCGTCTGAGAGTAGATCAAGATATCGTCAATGAATACTTGGATGAACTTGTCCAAGTACTCGCGGAACACCCCATTCATCAAGCTCATGAATACCCCTGGGGAGTTTTTCATTCCAAAAGGAAAAACCGTAAACTCGTAATGTCCAAATCTCGTCTTAAAGGCGGTCTTAGGGATGTCATCCTCCTTGATCCGTAATTGGTGATACCCAGATCGCAAATCGATCTTGGAGAACACCATCGCACCCTTCATTTGATCGAACAGATCATCAATTCTAGGTAAGGGATACTGATTCTTGATCGTCGCCTTGTTCAGTTGACGGTAGTCAATGCAAAGCCTCCATGATCCATCCTTCTTTCGTATGAAAATAACTGGTGCACCCCACAGTGACACACTAGGACGTATCAGTACCAGGTCCAACAACTCTTTCAGTTGCATTTTCAACTCTTGCAACTCCGGGGTCGACATATGATAAGGCGTTCTTGCTATCGGTTCGGTTCCTGGTTTCAGGTCTATGGTAAACCCCAGTTCCCTTTTCGGTGGCATCCCAGGCAACTCCTTGGGAAATACGTCCGTAAACTCCTTCACCACTGGAAGGTGTTCTAGACCTTCTGCTACTCCCTTCTCGTTTAGCGCGAGGATTGCATAAATTTTTCACCCCTTGCGCATACTCTTCCGTAACTGCAAAGAGGAGACGAACCATAGGGAAATTCCCTGATTCCTTCCTACAATCACACGTCTCTTCCCTTCATCATCAACCCATCTCAACCGTTTTGTCTTACAGTTGAGTATCGCCTCATGCGTTTCCAACCAATCCATACCGATCACGACGTCATAATACCCTAATATCACGATGTACAAGTTGACCCTTGTGACAAATTCTCCCAGGTTAAGGGCACAGCCCGTAACCTTTCCTCCCACCTTCTGTTTGGATCCCGAATCCATCTCCACGAAGCTAAACTCATCTTGTTCGACTGCCTTCTGGACGACGTCGTGCAAGGTTTGAGGCATCAAAACATTTAACCCTTTGCACGCAGGCTGCCATTAAGGCCCAACATGACCTGATGACCCCAAACTTCTCAAAGTTAAGGTGCAGAGATTACCAAAGTAGCGCCATAAAACGTGCCTCGTACTTGAGCACCGTACGATCTCCTTGTCGTAAAGAGTTGAACTCATTGAGCTGACACTCAATGAATTCCTCTGAAAGATACCTCTCTCGGAACCGTTCCTCGAACAGTTCCCACAACACGACATCAATGGCCATGTTCAACTGCAGTGGGAGCGTCTTCCACCATAGAAGAGCGCTCCCCTTCAGTTGAAAGACTGCCATGCAGACCTTCATGTTGGAGGTATAATTGCGAAGTGCAAAGCACATCGCCATCTTTTCCAACCATGCCTCGGTGGCCGTGCCTTCCGGGGCACCCAAGAACTCAGGAATTTGACCTTCTCGAGTTCCTGGTGGAAGCTACCTATAATGCCCAATGCGCACGGCGAAACCTCAGCGGGTGTCGGTGCCCTGGCCTCGTCTCTGTCCAATCGGTTGATCAGTGCCTCAGACATGCGCTGAAATGATCTCATCATCCCAACAACCTCGCCAACTGCTATATGTTCCAGTAAAAGAAACTGCTCGCCTCCCTGGGGGTTAGGCCCCTCAGGCGTGGATGCTACTGGAGGCGTCACGCCTCTTCCCCTAGTACCCCATCGTTTGCCTCTGCGGCATCCTCTAACCATGAATACCGTGCACGCACACAATCAACTCGATCAAAAATAGTATAATAAAATCAACTCATGTCAACGAAAGCCGTAGCGAATCCCAAGTCGCGGGTCGAACTGTCTCTGATACCATATGTAACGACCTCCTCGTTACGACAACAACTCTGATAACAAGTGAAATTTTTTTTTTGTTTTAGGTGTGTGCGCGCGTGTAGAAGTAACAGACACTTTAGACTCTACGTCGCCACTCGACGACCAACAAGACGCAACCGCGATGAACATAAAAAGACAACCATGACGCGTGGCAAGTAACTTCATGCATAACGACGATCACACGACGATAAGTAGAACGGACTACCCGCCGTCCTACCCTGCAATGGTTAGGACCTCCAAGACACATAAGCAACGCTCAAGACCAGGTTCCCATCAATTTTAACCATTTAAGGTCTCAGCGCTGGCGACTGTTCTGAGGAACATGGAGGTGTCTACATCCCGCCTGACACAAGCAGACCAAGCACACGAAAAGTTTACCTACCCAGTACCACATTAATTTTAATAACAATACCCTTCCTTTACTATCTCAGAATAATTCTATTGTGCTTAATTCAAGAACATTTCAACATATAAGTTCATCCTTAACAACAAACATTACAATTACGTTATCATGGACTAATAAACGCATTAATTTTATATCACCTTGACCTTGCGCAATAACAGGCACCTCCATCAATAGGCGACCTCCATAAAAATACAGCTACATTAACTTTTTCATAATGACAACACCATGGTATATATTAAATCAACTAACCTAACAATAATCCATCACATTAAATCTATCATATCCTTACCACGATGACAACACCATTGCATATTTAAAATCAAATAACCTAACAATAATCCCTTTCATTGAACTACCTTATCTTTACCACAATTTCTGTAACTTGAAGGCTAGCTTTATTACATTATGATATAAGGACTTGCAATTTAACCATCTAGCTGCAAGGTCATTGCACTAATGATTAAGACATTATTGCTCCAACTAACATGACAGTACCCTCACCCTTATGTCAATATATCAAACTGACATCATATTTATAACCAACATCATATTTAAAAATAACAATGTCGCCTCATAATTAAAATGACAACATATAAGGATAACCATTGTGGAACAGGACAATGCTTAAAATAACCGTGGTTAAAATCAACTCCTTCCAATAATCCTGCAATTATATGTCAATCACATTACCTCTTGGCCTTCCATTAAGTTAAAATATACAAGGTAAAAGGAAGAAATATAAAGGAAAAATAAGAATTTAATAACTACACCATCACCTAAACATAACCATAACAAGGCTTTCTCTATCACAATGTCATTATAATTAAAAAATGATGATTTTACCTTTTGTTGATAATAATAGCAATAGCACTATCAACCTACCCATAAGTAACCATGTTCATACCTTTACAAATAGATTGGTGTTGTAATTTAAACTAAGAAAGGCTTATCCTGACAAGCATTGTAAAAATAAAAGTTGAAGTGTAACATAATACTTAAAAATCAATGGAATGCATATTGTAATCGGATTGTAGTGGGTTTCATCACAATGAAAGTTGAACTAAATAAAGACCATTCCTTGCAGAACATTGGAACTGAAAAAGTCAAGGTTTTCCATGGAAATTAAAATCAATGGGAACATAATGTAAACTGGAAGGTAACAAAAATTTCTTTTTATGGCAAGGCATGTCCTTTATTTCCACTGGAAACATAGTGTTTAACAACACGTAAAGATCATTTATGTTCACCTCATGACATAATGGTAAGGGTGGAATCAAATATTTTATTATCAAATGAAAGTGGGCAAAGGTATAAAATTCTTAAGGCAAAAGTATCGTAAATCTTACAGCACCGTATCCAACTTAGCCTAATCTGCTATCGCTAGTCTATACGGAGGGCAACAAAAAACAAATACAACTTTATATACCACAAATCCCAATGCTATAAAATTTCGGTTACCTTTTCATTATAACTTCCTTCCCCGTAATTAAGAATCTTAGTGAAAATTTATCATCTAGCAATAAAATATAGACTACTTTGTCTACTCATCATCCTTATATGTCTTTTCCAACGCGATCATGAATTAAATTTTAAATTTATAAAGAATTTTAAATGGGTACGAAATTATAATCAAACCCTAACCAATCATGATGGAATGATATTCAACCTGTAGTAAAACAATACTCGTCTTAATTAAACCCAACTTCAGTTATACTAGAACGGTAACCACCAAATAGTACCCACTAAACGAAATTAAATCAATTCTAATGCCCATTCAAAGATAGGTTATTGGATTTAATAGATCCCAATTAATCCATTTACCACTTGAGAATCTATCAGGAAATTGGGTTGACAGACAGTAAGGCATGAAAACGATTGGCTATGTTTGCAAATACTAACTGTAGCTAAAAATAAAAGTCTGCATTGAATGGAAAAACACCAGGGTTGGGGGCGCCTTGGGCGCGTTGCTCTCCATGATTGAAATTTATAAGGCCCGAACCCTGGCTGTAGCAGTGAATTAACACAGTACGCCAAACGATGGATGAAAACGCTAGGAAGAGAGAGCGCCACACCATGCAATTAATAACTGGTCTGACCCCTCGATGTAGGTGTGATTTTCAGCCAGTGACTCAACGAAAAAGGGAAAAGCGCTACATTTTTGGGAAGTTAAATACACCGGCCAATGAGACAATTGTCAACTGCTCAAGGCGAATTTAATCTGGCCTCTTGACATTCTCACACATTTAAACTAGCAATAACCTACTTTTTAAATTATCATATTAATAATTAATTGTATTAGGGTTAGCTTGATACGGACGTTGCTAATACAACATACTATCTCCTTTTTTTGATATACATTAATTTAGTAGAAATTGGAATAATGGTTAAATTCACAAAATCCTAAAGTGAAAGGCGGTCATCCCAACCGTAAACTTATATCAAAGTCATTCCAGTAAATAACCCACATTCGCAATAGAATTGAAAAAAAGACAGTCTAAATTTAATTACGTATAAAAATTGAGAATCACCCAACCATATTGGAACAACCCAAAACGTGAGGGCAACAGATTTTATATGAGGGGTTATCAAAATATACGCGTTGTCCCAAACCAGTCTCAAGATTTTAATTTAGAACAATCGCAACAGATTTTGACATATAATCCAACGACTGTTCTCATTTCCAAACTTAATGGGAATAGCCCAAACTGTATAATTTCTAGGGTATAACATTAAAGAAGGACTGTACAGTAATTCCTGTAAAAATAAAACAATGAACTCCATCTTCGTGAAATCTTACACAATGAACCTTACACCATGTTCCACTCGCTTGGTGTTGTGCCACTGTACAGCACGCGCAGGCAGAGGAAAAAGGACACGATTTTGGTTTCACGGGCAGGGAGAAGGGGTTACAAGGATCGCTACTGGCTGGAGAGGAAAGGGGCGAACTTAAAAGGTTTCATTCCCAGCTACTGAGGAAAACGAATGAGATTTCTGGGAGAGGATGGATTCGACCATTAAGTGAGGGTTCTGATTGTACAAAGACAACGCGTGACACAGGGAGGTAGTGATAAAACCAACATCTGCACAGGGAGGATTCGAGAGTGGCAACATTAAGCAATAAAATTTCCCACGGTCCAGGACAATAACTAATAGAAATTTACACAGTCAAGAATTATGAACGGTAAATATTATTAATTTTTTTTTTCACAGTCCAGAATGAGGATTAATACAAACTACAGAGTCAGAACCATAATTCTAACCACAAATTTAAAGATCATATCGTTTCCTGAGCATCGTCCTCGAGTGTTGTACGTGCGTCGTGCCGCTCCTGCTCCGTGCCGACCATAGAGGACTCACCGGTACCTCCCAGCCAAACGCTAGGGGTACTCTCCTTCCCCCTTAGCCCCCCGAGCCGCAAAGGGACCACACACAGTCCAGACAGTAACCTAGCTTTCCCCGCTCGCCTCCAAGGCTGAGCTACCACTCTAATACAGCTGAGGAAATCCCCAACTCCCACAAGCAATCAGTCCAGTTTTCCATTTTGGCAGCATGACAATACCTCATAGCCAGCCCCCTTCCTTTTCCCCATGTCCTCTCTTTTATCCTCCTTTTGACCTAATCCCATTAGGTTTTTCCTCAAAAACCCTAAATCCTATTTCTTTTCAGTTTTCCCCCGTTTTTTTATGTATTTTTTTTTTTTAAACTCAATAAGATAAAGGCGCTAAGCATCTTTTTCATTATATTTTTTTTAAATTCATATGTATATATAAATATATTTTTCTTTTAATCTCCCATTAGTGAACTAATTAATTTCTTCCTTTCAAATTTACAACCACCTAAATGAATTAATTTCTTAAATCTCTTCATTTTACCCTACATAGTTTATGAAGGCTCACATTAGCTTAAGTGGTTTTTTTTTTGTTTAATTTTATTATTAGCACCTGTATTGTTAATGCTAACTAGTAGGAAAATAAATTTCTAATGTTATTTGAATGGATGAGCTATTGTGAGCTGGAATATAATGGCATTGTTATTAGGAGATGGTTAAGTTTTGTTTATTATGTTAGGGCGAAGTAGCAGTACATTCACTAAAAGATAAATTGTCAATCTTATTACTCGGAATGAGGAAAGGCCTTATGTACGCAATTAAGGACGGAATTACTTTATGAATTCAATTAACGGAGGAATTGTTTTAAGTATTTAATTAAGGAAGGAAACTCCTTGGATTAGGTGGAGGTTGCAAATCATAGGGGGAATAAATATTTAATGTATAGTCTTGAATTATGTTTTTTTTTTTTTTTTACAAAGGGCTCAATTTCTGAACTGGCGACGCCTGGTTAGGGGAAATGTTTGAGGATTTATTTAGGTGTTGATGACTTAGGGCTATTTAGGCTGACTCCTTCATCCACATTATTGCGACGTGCCCTTCAGGACGCACCACGTGCTCCAAGGGTGCCACTCGCCTCTTGAAGTTCTTTTGTGCGACGTGCCCTTCAGGATGCACCACGTGCTCCAAGGGTGCCACTCACNTTCTTTTGTGCGACGTGCCCTTCAGGATGCACCACGTGCTCCAAGGGTGCCACTCGCCAACTTGACTGATTGGTAGACATCTATAACCCCTGGAGTCAACACTCCGCCAGGTGAACTTGTGGGAGACCAAGGGTTCTAAGGAATAAGGCCCCCGCCTTATTGCGCGCCCCTTAGAATCATCGTTAGTGACTGTCGCAGTCTTCCCTCACGACATCGTGGATCCTCTTGAACTAGGTAATTGTTAACCTACAGTTCGAGCCATGGCGGGAGTTCTAGTAGGCGGTGGCAGGGCTGTTGTCCACCCCTCTCCCTCAACCTCTATGCAAATCATGTGTGGCCCCTTCACTCCATATGTGAGTCTGGTCGGCAAGCTATCGTCAGCCTGCATCATCAACAATCATGTCAGAAATGTCAACATCAAATCATCAAATCAAATCAAACATCATAGTAAACATATCAACCCAAAAGAACACTCCCTGACTCAGTCCGGAGTCCAATGGTGTTCTACCGATGCCTCTGCATCCTAAAGGTCAAAAACTTTGCACACTCAATAGAACTGAATCAATAGCACCTGTCCACATCAAATAGTAACACATCATGTCATCTGTCAATCGCATCATAATCAAGTATAAATGGTCTAACATCATAAAAGTCCAGATCACTTGCGAGCAAGTGTCCTCAAATAATAAGTTTTCTCCGTGCGCCAGAGCGGGATGTTACAATCAAGATGATCCCCTTGATCCTTCTCCTTCGAATTGATTAATCATGCAAAGGGAAATCGATAGATTTAGAAAACTGTGTTAAAAATAATCGAATGAAAATAAACTTTTAATCTTAAACAAGTGAAATAATAATTAGCTTAAGGCTGGCATAGAGGTAGCTTCCCCCACCGTTGAGAGACGATCCATCCATATTCCAAAGGGGAGGAGTGGACCCATGAATGGATGATGGGTACGCTCGCAAAAAAGACAATGCCCCATCATTAGTTTTGTAACTAAAATAATGATTTAATACATAGTTAATTGAATCATAACTTAAACAGTGTAAAAGAAATACATGAAGTAAATAACCAGAACACAGTCAAACCCTACATAGGACAAGTAATGCCTTAGCGTAAATCAGAGTTGAATTATAGAATCATGTAGAGCTAGAACAACTCACACATATCACAGATGTGTTTCTGGCAATGGTAAATTGTTCTCTTTTTTTTAATCAGAGAATTTGGACTTCATTCTATAACCACAAATAAATAAAATGTATAAATTTGTAAAACAAGAATATATAGATGTTATGAATCATACAGTGGAAAAATTTAGACAATTCGAGTGACCGAAATTTTCACAAAAATGCAAATATCCAAAAAGGGAATACAATATTTTACATATACACAGAGCATAGGTCACGATGTTCTAGATGCCAAGAAATAAAACTTTGAATGTATACATCTTTTTACATGCACGGAGAATGGGAATTACGATTTATTATTCCACATCAAAATACGGTTTCACCATAGTAATAATCCCTCAAAGGTAAAGACATGTTTTGTATATGATTTAATGAATTCTCTTTCTGAAAATTAATTTTGATTGAATGTTTCCTTTAAATATAGTAAAATCTAAATTATTGGGAGGAAAACACAGAGTTCTTGGACACAAGGTCGCTAGACGACAGGTCACTAATGAAGGGTATACACATGCTCATGTTGCACAAAACGCAGAAGTCAGAATGCACAACAGAGAGTTCAACAAAAAATTATTACCATTACGTCCTCCCATCAAGGGATTTATACAAAAAGGGGGTTAAAGCTTGCCCAATAGATAGTATTGGAGGAAACCCAAATGGTAACACACAATGCATGGGATCTATCTCAATTTATGCATAGGACACAAACTAGAGAGAACAATATGAAGAGCTACCCGATTGCTTTAAAACACATAGGGTTATATGACTGCTTAAACAGTCGATAATGAAACTACTACTTGTGTCCACGAGACCCAAAAGGAATTTATTGTATGTTTTTACATTTAGGTCATACCAAGAAGGAGCGATTTCCACTAACGAGTGAGGTAAGAACCACTGTGCGTAAAGAAAGAAAACTGTACAGGTTAAATTGTAAGCACATGCTCATAAATACTATTGTCTTCTTAAGAGTGCCCCAGCCAAATCTAGAACCTTTATTTAAAATGAAGAGGTAGGGTATCTCCCACAAGGTCAAGTCGAATATGTATGGAGTAACTCCACTAGAACAAACAAGAAAACTAGTAAGACTAAATAGTGGCTTAGTATTATAACATTTCTCATGGGAGGAGGTGAAATAATATGGTGAGACAACCAAAAACTTCGAAAAAAATCCATTACATTTCCCAACCTGGTGTATGCATAAGTTACATGTGAGAAGGTCACCTTTATTCGTAGTAAGGAATTCGAGACTACCTCAAGACCCTCCTTCATTTTTTTTCCAGAACTGGGTTGACCATTCTAGTCGGCCGGTAACAAAGGAATGAAAATGCGTAGAGCAAAAACCCTCGATATGCCTAGAGTAAAATGTTACAATGAGTTATCTCGGGCCTCGTCAGAGGAGTATAGTGAGGGCTACGAAAAAAAACATTTCCATGTGAAACGATGGAGGTGGTCGGTTTCTGTTGGACACAGTGGTGAAACGACAGTTCCAGAGAGGTACTTTCATAGGTAGCCATAAATGTTTTAGTCAGGGTTTTAATCAGCGACTGACAATCCTCTAATCCGACTTCATACCAATTTATTACAGAGATGTGATACCAGTCAATTAGGGTTACGACTGTACATTTTTAGTCACTCTCGTCTCTCGTTTAGTTAAGGGTCTTACCGTCTGGCTCCAACTTGTTATTGAGCTCATGATTAGTGACTGGTATCGTTGGGGCTTAACAACGATACCAACCAATAACCGTATTTCTAGTCCCGTTGGAATAATGGTCAGAAAATTAAACATAGACACTTTACCATGAATGAATCATTGTTTTATACAGGTTAATAAGTAAATTCCACCCATTGATTGAAGTCTATGATGTATTTGATAAAAGGAACAACCTATGTTATGGATTGAACTCCATATAGGATCCCTATAGCGTATAAGGTAATGTATTATCATAAATATGGTGGTAATACTAGTTTGGGATTATAATAATTTAAGTATTATACTCTTTATACATTCACCTTGGAGTAGGAATGATGTTCACTCATAGTGATATAGTTGAGTGTGTTTGTTAATGGGTAAACTTTAATGTTCATGGGTAGACTAGGGAATAGTCAATTTACCCTTTAATTGTCACACAATATGATTGTATATAGTATAAAGTAATTTCAGAGATATATTCATTTCTACATGACATTATAGTTGTATCAAGAAAAGATAAGCGTAAGATTTTCGAAATTCAATAGTAATGGCAAGGCTACCCTACATATATGTTAAAGTTATGGTTTGAAATAGATTTTAAAGATGAAAAGAGATTTAATGTCCCTAATCGTTTTTTTTTTTTTTTTGGTAAATTGGGGTACATCACATATGGTATTAGAGATGAAGGTTACAACACTTGGACCTGAGCAGGGTCAAAATTAGTTTAGTACATGTTATCCTGTTTAAAAAAAAAACTAACAAAAATGCTTACTCTTACAAACAGAAAAAAAAATATTTTGTTGTGATAATGGTAGCATAGAACGAAGAGGAGATTAGACTTGAAGAGAATCTTGATCAAGGAACTCCTAAAGAACCTGGGCAGAACAGTGAAGGAAGTTCAGCCACCCATGTTCTGGAAAGAATGAGGAACCTTATCGTGGAACTACAAGTTCTCAAGGAAGATAATGAGAAATTGAAACAGTCACATGAAGACCAGCATGAAATAAATGAAGTACTATTGTGCAGCATAGTAACAAAGAAGATCCCAAAAGACAAGGACAAGGAAGAAGAGGTCAACAAAAGAGCCTCCAAAAATTATGGTCCTGAAGCAGAAAACGAGAACAATTCTTGTAAAGGCACACCAACAACAAAAAATAAAATAGACACATGAAGGAAAATAAAACAGGCAGATCACGTGGAGGGAGAATTCAAGAAGATCAAACTGTCCACCTTTGACAAAGAGTCCAAGACAGGGGAGGAGGCTGAATAATGGTTACCAGATATAAAGAAGTATTTCCAAATCTATAATTATTCTAGTAACATGAAGGTCAGAGTGGCCATTTATAACATTAATGGAAAAACGAGTATTTGGTGGCAGGACCTGAAATTGGCCAAGGGTTTAAAAGAGAAACAAATGGAATGGTCATATTTCAAGAAATACTTCAAGAAAAAATATTTATCAGAAATTTACTATGAAAGAAAGACCAAATAATATTATTAGCTAAGACTCAGACAAATATCCATGGATGAACTGATAAAAAAATTTCTTGAACTATTAAGATTCATGCCATACATCAAGGAAGATAAAGTAAAAATACAGTGATTCATAAGATGCCTACCATAGTCCTATAAGGACAGAATTGAATTCTACAATCCCAAAAATTTAGCAAAGTTTTTAGAAAGGCTCGGATGTGCTATGACCAATACAAACAAAGGTCTAAATTTCCCAAATCTTGAAAGGATAAGAAACAGGATATAATGAGCCAGTGGAAGAAAGGCTTCCAACTAGCTCCTTTTCAGAATATGGAAAAGAACTTCCAAAGGAAAGATTCACATTCTAACAACCAGAATACCCAAGGGGGAGGTATACCAGTTAATCTAGGAACCAAGAAATTTGGGGACATCCCCAAGGAACCGTTAAAATGCTGGAAGCGTGGAGAACCTCACTTAAGGAGGAACTGTCCATGTTTAACTTCTGCGGTAAAGAACACTGTCCATAACCTGCAAGAAGCCTCTACAGTACGTGATGTGGACAGAAGCATGCACAAAATAAATGTAGTCGTAGATGGCCAACAAATTGATCATCAATCTAGTAGAGTGGAGGTTGAAGGTAAAGTTAATAATAATCATATTTCTATTTTAATTGACCCAGGAGCTAGTCTGAGTTATGTTACTCCTGGTTTAGTTGATCCAAACAAACTTAAGAAAGTAAAGCATGCTAAATCTTGGTTAGTGAAGCTAGCAATAGGGACTAAGAGAAAAGTAACAGATTTCATTTCTCATTGTGAACTCAGTTTAGATGGCCAAAATACAAAGTTAAATCTAAATATTTTACCTTTGGGATCTTACGATATAATCATTGGAATGGACTGGTTAGAGAAACATAAAGTAATTTTGGATTGCTATGAAAAATCTCTTACTTACAAAGACGAACACAACACATTTAGGATAGCTCAAGAAATCACAAAACCAGTTTGGGTTAGGTATATTTCAACCACGCGGTTTAAGAAATGCATGAATAAAGGTTATTAGATTTATGTTATTCAAGTGACAAAAATGTTAGAAATGGAAGATAAAACCAACATATAAGACTTTACCATCTTACATGAGTTTAGAGATTTATTTGTGGACAAAATAACAGAACTGTCTCCAAGAAGAGAGATAGATTTCTCTATTGATTTGTTTCCTAGATCAACCCCGATATATAAGGCACCCTATAGGATGAGTTTACCCAAATTAATAGAGCTAAAAAATCAGCTACAAGGAATACATTAGACCAAGTGTCTTTCCTTGGGGAGCACTCGTCCTTTTCATTAAAAATAAAGATGGGACTTTAAGATTATGTATTGATTATCGACAGTTAAACAAGATGATGATTAAGAAGAATTATCCTCTACCCAGAATCAACGACCTGATTGACCAAGTGGGAGGGGAAAATATTTTTTCTAAGTTAGATTTAAGATCTCGTTATCACTAGGTCAAAATAAATGATGAAGATATAAGTAAAACAACTTTTAGAACAAGATATGGACATTATGAGTTTGTTTTTATTCCGTTTGGTCTCACTAACGCACCAACAACATTTATGTGTTTAATGAATAGCATATTCAATCAATTTTTGGATAAATTTGTTTTGGTATTTATTGACGACATTTTAGTTTATTCGAAAATGGAAGAAGCACATGAAGAACGTATAAATATAGTATTGTAGACCTTAAGGAAACACAAGTTGTATGCAAAGTTTGAAAAATGTGACTTCTACCAAAAGAGAATACAATACCTAATACATGTAATATCTAAAGAAGGTATTGTAGTTGACCGAGAGAAGATAAGAGCCATCATGGAATGGCCTCTCGCTAAGGATGTGGTGGACATCCGGTCATTCATGGGAATTACTGGTTACTACCGTATATTCATTGAGGTTTTCTCTAAGATTGAATACCCAATCACATCCCTACAGAAAAAGGGGACAAAGTTTACTTGGTCACAAAAATGTCAAGACAGTTTCAATAAGTTAAAGGAACTATTAACTACCGCACCTATTTTAAGGGTAGCAAATCCTGATAAAAAATTTACAGTTTGCGTGGATGCGAGCAAAGAAGGATTAGGAGGTGTCATAACTCAAGAAGGGCACGTTATTTGTTACGATTCATGAAAACTAAAAGAGCATGAATGAAACTATGTCACACACGACTTGGAATTAGAAGTTGTAATTCATGCACTAAAAATGTGGTGAAAATACTTAATGGGAAGAAACTTTATGTTGCTAACCGATAACAGTGGAGTGAAATTCTTATTCAGTCAACCATATATTAACGCAAGGCAAGCAAGGTGGTTGGTCTTCTTGGGTTAATTCAATTTCGAAGTAAGACACATCAAGGGTAAAGAAAACAAAGTTGTAGATGCCTTAAGTAGGATAACTAATGGTCCGTTTGAGATAAGTATTAGCATAATAGAAAGTTAAATTGAACAAAGGATAAGATCTACAAGTGGTAATGACGAAAAGTAAATCAAAACAATGGCAAATTTACAAGGTAATGTAGAAAATTTGGATAGAACGGATCTAAGTTTGGATAGAAATGGACTGCTAAGATTCAAAAACAGGTTGTACATACTAGATCCAGCTGAATTAAAGCTAACAATTTTGGATGAAATGGAGAAGAACCCATATTCTAGTCATCCGAGATACCAAAAAATGGTAACAACATTGAGGAAGTTGTTTTATTGGCCTAACATGAGAGGTGATACAGCTGAATACTTATCTAAATGCCTATATTCTCAACAGGTGAAGGTTGAACATCAACATCCAGCCAACCTATTACAAACTCTACCTATACCATAATGGAAGTGGGAAATTATCTCATTGGACTTTATCACAGGTTTTCCTAAAACTCAAAAGCATAATGATTTGATTATGGTAGTGATTGATAAACTTAGCAAATCTGCACATTTTATTCATGTGAAATCTACTTATAAATCTATTAACATCGCTGAAATATTTATGAAGGAAATATTTAGATTGCATGGTATTATTAAAATGGTGATTTTAGATAGAGATGTCAAATTTACATCAACATTTTGGAAAGAATTATTTGCAGGGTTGAATACTAACCTAAATTTCAGCACAAGCTACCATCCACAAACAGATGGGAAACTGAACAAATGAACCAGATTGTGGAAGATATATTATGAATGTACATAAGGACGAAACAAACTAAGTTGGAGTAATACCTACACTTAGTGGAATTTGCATAAAATAATGGTTATCAGGCGTCAGCTAAGATCAGCCCCTTAGAAGTACTGTATGACAAAAAGTGTACAACTTTGATTAACTGGGATAACCCAGTTGACAGACTCATGATGGGACAAGAAATGCTCCAGGAAATGGAGAAAATTGTAAGAAAGGTATAACATAATTTAAAAGATGCACATGATAGACAAAAAATCTACACATATTTGAAAAGGACACACCACGAATTTCAAGTGGGAGACCACGTCTAATTGAAAGTCAAAGCAAGAAGAACTTCACTGAAGCTAGGAAACTGTTCAAAGTTGGCACCTAGGTTTTGTGGCCCCTTCAAGATCTTAGATTGAATTGGACCTGTGGCATATCAACTTGCACTCCCTGCAAATTTAAAATTTCATAATGTATTTCATGTTTCTTTGTTGAAAAAGTATATTCATGATCGTACTCACATAATTGATTGGAACATGGTGCAGGTGGAACCAGAGGGTGAGTTCCAAGAGAAACCTATGTGCATTCTAGATAGGAGAGAAATAGAACTACGGAACAGAGCCATCACCCAGGTAAAAGTGAAATGGAAGCACTTTAGTCCTTAGGAGGCCACTTGGGAATTGAAGGAAGATTTGTAGAAATCTTATCCAACCCTATTATGAGAGAGGAATGAACATTGAGGATAGTTTTGCACTGAAGGGGGAGAGGATGTAATATACCCAAAAATAATTAAGTATTAAAGTCTGTGTGCACTTAGGAATAAATTTCCGTTTTTGGCAAATTCGTATTTGGAAATTTTTTGCCATGTATGGAAAATCCGAATTTGAAATTTGATTATGTGTAATTAATTATTTTGACTATTGGGAAACTATTTTATTGCCCAACTAACTCTTTGACTATGACACATGTAAAAGACAAATGTTTTTATATATTAATTGATGGAGGACAAATGGAACATCCAGGTTGAAAAAAATTGACCATGACTCCATGAGTGGGGAACATACTTGAGTTACCTCGGGACTAAATTTTACAAGTGGAAAATAAGGAATTTGACAACTAGCAATCCCTGAAAATCAGGGATTTGTAAACCTACGAAAATTTCCAAGGAGGGAAAAAGACCAAGGAACAAGAGGCTCATGATATACAACATATGGAGGAGGCAAGATGCTACTTAGTATGTTGGAGAAAGGATATTTCTTGTTGTTATGAACACTGCTTAGTGTGAGGCAAGGGAATTTATCGATCTAAAAGGAGGATTGTAGAAAAAGATGATCATTGTCAATTCTCCCTTATGGACTCATGTTCAGGCTAGGTGGTGAACGAAGCAAGTAATTTGGTTGTTTTGTTCTACGGTTGGGTGGAACTTGGTTGTTCCATTTGTGTTCTAGCTTCAATTTTATTTAGATAAGTACCTTTACTTATTCTCTAGTCAGAATTATGATGATTGCGAATTATTAGAGGTGTGATGGGTTTATGTGATGTTAATGCAAATGTGAATAAATGTTTGTATGTATCAAAATATATTGTTTATCATTGTTAGTAGAAGGATGAGTTCCTATGTTATGATTCCTATCTAAGGATTGACTACCTGTAGATATTCTCATGTGTTCATGTAAAAAAAATACTAGAATGAATAGTTATATTTTTATCACTTATGTATGTCTTTGTAGGTAAATATATATATATATATATATAGAGAGAGAGAGAGAGAGAGAGAGAGAGATATGTACAAACATATATTGTACTCATATAAAAAAAGATTTTATCAATCCTTGAACTACATGAGAATATAAGTATTTACCATTGAACAGATCATAGAAAAAGTGAAAGAAAGTTAGCAATCCTTCTTATATTACATCAATCCTATAAGAAGATGATTTCAATGGTATATAATACATGCTACAGAAGTTGTACAATACTTAACAGCTTAATCAAATGGTTTCATAAACCTTTTTGTTCAATAATAATAAAATTATGAATGATCTGTACAGACAGAAAATC
Source organism: Picea engelmannii (assembly GCA_009831015.1). Classification (NCBI taxonomy): domain Eukaryota; kingdom Viridiplantae; phylum Streptophyta; class Pinopsida; order Pinales; family Pinaceae; genus Picea; species Picea engelmannii. The sequence goes on along the minus strand of ML786351.1, from coordinate 145,813 downwards.
CTGGTTCAAACTATAAGTAGAGTACCCTAGGGTAAGGACCCTCTACCACTAGTAAACAGAACATAAGAAATTTTAAATTAAACACCATGATCGGAACTCGAATACGTTTTGCGAGCAAGGTGATCCCATTGATCCTTCTCCTTTGAATTGATTAATCCTACAAAGGGAAATCAATATATTTAGAAAACTATGTTAAAAATAATCAAATGAAAATAAACCTTTAATCTTAAGAAACTAAAATAATACTTAGCTTAAGGCTGGCATAGAGGTAGTTTCCCCACCAACGTTGAGCGACGATTTGTCCACGGTCCAAAGTGGAGGAGTGGACCGAGGAATGGTTGATGGGTACCCTCGCAAAGAATACAGGGCCCCATCATTAGTTTTGTAACTCAAATAATGATTTAATATAGAGGTAATTGAATTGTAACTTAAACAGTGTAAAAGAAATACATGAAGTAAATAACCAGAACACAGTGAAACCCTACAGAGGTCAAGTAATTCCCTAGCATAAATCAAAGTTGAATTATAGAATCATGGAGAGCTAGAACAACTCACATAGATCACACATGTGTTTCTACCAATGGAAAACCATGCTCTTATTTTTTATCAGAACATTTGGACTTCATTCTATAACCGAAAATAAATAAAATGTATAAATTTGAAAAACAAGAATATATACTGGTTATGAATCGTACAGTGGAAAACGTTAAACAATTCCATTGACCGAGAAGTTTCACAAAAACAAAAATATCCATAAAGGGAATACAATATTTTACATATACATAGAGCCTAGGTCATGATGTTCCAGACACGAGATAGAAACCTTTGAATGTATACATCTTTTTACATGCATAGAGAATGGGTATTAAGATTTATTATTCCACATCACAATACGATTTCACCACAGTAATAATCCCTGAAAGGTAAGGACATGTTTCAGATATGATTTAATGAATGCTCTTTCTGAAAATTAATTTCGAATGAATGTTTGCTTTAAATACAGTAAAATCAAAATAATTGGGAGGAAAACACAGAATTATTGGACAAAAGGTCACTAGACGACAGGTCACTAATGCAAGGTATACACATGCTCACACTGTAGAAAATGCAGACGTCAGTATGTGCAACAGAGAGTTGAACAAAAAATTATTACCATTACGACCTCCCATCAAGGGATTTATACAAAAAAGGGGTTAAATCTTACCCAGTAGATAGTATTGGAGGAAACCCAGATGGTAACACGCATTGTGTGAGGTCTATCTCAATTTATGCACAGGACATGAACTAGAGAGAACAATCTGAAGAGCTACCTGTTTCCTTTAAAATGCACAGGGTTTTACGGTTGTTTAACCTGTCGATAATAAAACTATCACTCGCTTCCATGAGACCCAAAGGACTTTACCATATGTTTTTACATTTAGGCCATACCAAGAAGGAGCGAGTTCCACTAATGAGTGTGGTAAGAACCAAAACGCCTAAAGAAATAAAATTGTACAGGTTAAATTGTAAGCACATGATCATAAGTACTATTGTCTTCTTAAGAGTACCCCAGCCAAATCCACAACCTTTCTTAAAAATGAAGAGGTAGGGTATCTCCCACAAGGTCAGGTCGAAGATGTATGGGGTAAATCCACAAGAACAAACAAGAAAACCATTAATACTGAATAGTGGCTTAGTATTATACATTGCTCACGAGAGGAGGTGAAATCATATGGTGAGACAACTGGAAACAACGGAAAAATCCATTACAGTTCCCAACCTGGTGTATTTCTAAGTTACAGGTGAGAAGGTTACCTTTCATTCACAGTAAGGAAGTCGGGACTACCTCAAGACCCCTCCTTCGTTTTGTTTCCAAAACTTTGTTGAACATTCTAGCCAGCCAGTAACAAAGGAATGAAAATGTGCAGAGAAAAAACCCTCGATATGCCTCAAGTAAAGCGTTACAATGACTTATCTTCGGCCCCGACAGAGGAGTATAGTGAGGGCTACAAAATAGTACATTTCTATGTGAAACGATGGAGGTGGTCGGTTTTTGTTGGATATGGTGGTCGAACGACATTTCCAGGGAGGTACTTTCACAGGTAGCCATAAATGTTTTAGTCAGGATTTTAATCAGCGACTGACATTCCTTTAATCTGAATTCATACCAATTTATTACAGAGATGTGATACCAATCAGTTAGCGTTATGACTGTACATTTTTATTCACACCCATCTCTATTTTAGTTAAGGGTCCTACCGTCTGGTTCTAACTTATTATCAAGCTCAGGATTGGTGAATGGTATCATTGGGGCTTCACAACGATACCAAATGTTAACCATATTGCTAGTCCTGATATAATAATGGTCGGAGCATTAAACATAGACACTTTACCATGAATGAATTATTTATTTATACAGTTTAATAAGTAAAGTCCACCCATAGATTAAATTCTGCGATGTATTTGATAAAAGGAACCACCTATGTTATGGATCAAACTTTATATAGGATCCCTATAGCGTATAAGGTAATGTATTAGCATAAAAATGGTGGTAATACTAGTTTGGGATTATAATAGTTTAAGTATTATAATCTTTATACATTCACCTTGGAGCAGGAATGATGTTCAGTCATAGTGATATAGGTGAGTTTGTTTGTTAATGGGTAAACTTAAATGTTCTTGGGTAGACTAGGGAATAGTCCAGTTATCCCTTAATTGTCACGCAATATGATTGTATATAGTATAGAGTAATTTCAGGGATAAATTCTTTTATACATGACATTATAGTTGTATCAAGAAAATATAAGCATAATATTTTCGAAATTCAATAGTAATGGCAAGCTACCCTACATATATATTAAAGTTATGGTTTGAAATATATTTTGAAGATGAAAAGAGATTTAATGTCCCTAATAAAAAAAAAATATTTTGGTAAATTGGGTACATCACACTCCCCGTTTAGCATTTATGGCAATACCAACAATGATTTCAACACCAATAATTGATGGAAACATGTATACATGGAAATTGTCTTCATCAATAGTCATCTCAATCACATCAATGTGAATATATCTCCCCCTTTGTCATCAATGGAAAAGGGTAGTTCTCTCCTTGGGACTACTCCCCCTACCTGAACTCTCCTTGGGGATTCTCCCTCTATATGGATTCCTTTGAGATTCCTCTTAATAATATCTCCAATTTTGTGCAAGGGATATCACTCTGATGCAATGTTGAATACATATTGCTCCCCCTAGAAACATGCCTTTGTTCTCTCTCTCCAAGCATCTAACTCTCTATCCTCCATCTGATGAATATGTCCTACTTGAATCATGGAAATAAGAATAACTCCCCCTGTGGGTATGTCTCCCCCTATATTCTCATCAAGACGAACAATTTTTATCTACTACAATGTGCTTATGCTGCAAATGCTACTTCTCAATCGGAACATCGATCAACTACTTAAGAATGATTTACTCTTCCTATGATGATCCTTGGACCTGTCTATGCATTAGATTCGCGCCATAACATACTTCATAAAGAAAAAAGATATGACAATAGTGAATAGAGAATCATGAACAAAACATAAACCATTTACATCATGTGCCAACCATGCACATCAACATCATACAATAAGATCTCATCACTAAAGTATATATGCCAAAAAGTGTATCAAGCATATATCAAGATCATCAACAAGTGCCTCTATCAATGTACCAATAAAATCGTCATCAGGACAACCATGTGCCTCAAACAAGTGTTATATCACATATGATATCCCTCTATCATAAACCAAGTGCCATAAACCATGTGTCAAGATATTTATCTCAACCATCAAGCATGAAATAATGTTCCAAACAAACACCATAACAAGTGTGTCAACTATCCCATACATCATGTATCAAATTATATGATAAAAAAGTAATACCAATGATGTACCATCACCCACAATCATATTGCCTCTACAAATGCATCAACCATGCACCAAACTTGTATTAGTACCTACACCATAGAAAGTGCATCAACCATGCACAAATATTCAACAAGATGAAGGACAATCAATATGTGTTCCCATATATGTATGCCATATCAATCATAGACCATGTACCAATCATACTTCTAGCAAGTTCCTTAACCAATGTACCAAGTATGTACCAATCATTCATCAACTATAGATCAATCTATGACTCATCAATGATGTACAACATAATCACCTCATCAACTACATGTCCCAATATGTATCTCAACCACATGCCAAATGCATGCACCAAAAAAATCTAACAAATATGCCTCTAACAATACATCATAATATATATGAATGGCACTCAAATATGTACCATCCATGTACCATAACAGATCTGCCTCAACCACCATTTACTTGAGAAAATACTAAGCATCCAATAGTATCTCTTAAACATGTACCATAAGTGGCCCTCAATAGATCAATGATATATCTAGCTAGAATCACATCATCATGATATATATCATAACCAAAGTGCCATAATTCAATGCCATAATTGTCATTGTTACTCAACAAAAAATTCCTCAATCCATATTCTAGAGTTAGTATCATGCATCCAGGATAGGAATTAAGAATATGCTTCAACACTCAACCATATTTCATAACCATACATACATTAAACATACATGCAACCATATAATCATGAAAACCTACAACAAACCATGTCAGACCCTGCAAAACAGAGTTATATCATCAAATCATGTTGCACTCATCTATATAGCCTTCTTTTCAAAGGATTTTACCACATATACGCGTCCAGACAAATTGTGTATGTATGCAACCTTTCTATAGGTCATCTTGTGTATGTACGCGACTTCTTCCACAAGAGCCCATGTATGATTTTGAAAATGTCAACCTTGAGTTTGCCTCATGGTTTTCATTCTGTTTTGGTTGTATTCTTCATCCACTTCTAAAGTTGTCTCGGCTTATTAGAACTTGAGCTTTGAGCTTCAATATTTTAAACATTGTCTTCCTTGTTAGGTTCATGTGTTCCTCTTATCATGCTTAATGAAGCATTCTTCATGGATTGTCTTCTTGTGTTCTAGCAATCCTGGGATTTGTGGTCAAAACCACTGCATCTATAACATCTCATGGTGTGACAATGAGAAGTAATGTGTCCCACTTCATTATATATCCAACACCTTAGAGTGTTATGAAACCTTCCATTATCTTTCCTTGCATAATGTCTCGAATCCAAATCTTTGTGACCATATTCATTACATGAGTAGCAATGACCATGAAAAACATATTCATACCTTTGCTTTGGTGTCCACCTTGAAGGTGTCCCTCTTCTGAATTTTATTTGAGGTGTAAATATGGCTTCTTGATGTATTCCTTTCTTTGTTCTTTTGAATGTTTCCTTATTTCATGTATATGGTTTACTTGCAACATTGCTTCCACTTTTTGAGAATGAAGGAGTTACCTCATGCTTCTTATAAGTGTTATATTCAAGATGTATATCTTCCTTGTTGTATCCAAGACCTGATTTATCATTTGGAGATCTTTGGCTATATAGGATCTCATCCAATATTGTTGATTTCTTAATGAAATTGATGTGACTTTTTGACTTATCTACCCTATTTCGAAGATCAACAACTTCAACTTCAAACTTATGGCATGACTCTTCATCTTCATTTACTTTCTTCTTCAATAGTTCCTCTATTCTTTTGGATTCTTCAATTTTGGTCTTAAAATTAACATTAACTTCAAGACTTTTGATAAGCTCATCATATACCTTCTTATTTTCTTCTATTTCATTCTTTGGTCTTTTGATCTCTTCTTCTTTTTCTTATAATTGAGTTTTTTTACTTTCTTCTTGTTCTTTGAGCATTTTCTTTAGTTCCATGACATGCTTTGGGTACTTTTCTAGGAAATCATTAATTAATTTTTCAATATACTCGGAAGAAATTGGAGAATGTCCTATATCCTTCCTAACATAATATAATTCAAATAAAACTTTTTCTTTAAAATTCAACAACACTTCTTCTTCATCTACACAATCTTCTACTATATTTTCTTCTTCATTTGTAAGAGAAATTTAAACGTTACTAGGATAATTATCATATAAGATTTTGGAGAGTCTTTAAATTCATTTTCCTTGATGGAATAGTCTTATTTTTCTTCATATACCTTCTCTATATTTAGCCATAGATCCTTGGTGGAAGTGCATTCTCCCATGCTTTCTTTTACAAAACTTGAGAGTCCATTGAAAATGGTCTTGAGAGATAATGCATCATTTTTATTTTCTTTCTTTTGTGCTCCAAAATTTGACTTATTATTCAAGGGAACTTATCCACCAATATATGATTTACAAACATCTCCTCTATTTTCCTTCAAATACCCTTTCATTTCTATTCTCCATGACGAGTAATCTATTTCATCAAAGAGGGGAACTTCATGTGCATGTTCATCCATGATTCCTTGCAATGAATCTATACCAAGAATAGGTCTTCAATATCCTCAAGAGATTCACATTCATAAGAGACCCTTTCTCTCTTATTTATACTTCACCAAGTAGTTTCCTCATATAACTACTTTCTTTCACCTAGTTTCTTTTAGGGGATACCCACTTCTAACGACTTGTCCATTTATAACTACTTTCTCCATAAATAGTAACTTCTTCATATCTAGTTGGAACTAATTTATTTTTAATTGTTTTCTTGTTGCAACCACTTAATCCATGACTAACCACTTTGACTATTCAAGTTTCCTCTAGGATCTTCTGGAATAATTTGACTTCTTTGACCTTCTAGGGGCTTCTAGATAATGAATGAGGGTTCTCCAACATCAAAAGGACATAACTCTCTAACCGTGAGGAGTTATGTGACATTCCACATATCAACGGAAATGGAATGAAAAGATCTATTAACATATAATAGTATCACTCACAAATTCAGTGATCTTCATAACATTTTTCCTCAAACAAACTTGGGTTCACTAACCACACATCTAGGATGACTCAACCACTTAACCATTTGGACTTCAAAATTCATCTTTCGATGAGGGATTTCACCATAAGGGGACCACTTTGGATTTAATCCATTTGGTTCTTCCTATCAACTATGACAAGACAACAGTAGATAATCAGTCTAAAGACTCAATTTGAGGAAGATAAATCTTCTTGCGACCTACATCATTATGAAGCTAGGGTTTTTTAGGGATATGGCGATCAAGCATCCTCATGCGCTGGATCTTGATGGCAGCTGTGGCGGCCACATTATGCAGGAGGTGTAGATCTTAGCAGGGAAGGAAGATAGACAGGTCCCTGATGAATCCGTTGAAGAACTCATGCAAGTGGATGTCAGAAAGGCCAAGACAGACCAACAACAACCCACAGAGAAGGATCCTGAAATGGAAACACAGGCAGTCCTTGTAAATGGAGTCTTCGTTGTGCTTCTAGCACCAGGATGGAAGAAATGGTTCATCTCGTTGATAAGGTTAGCGGCCGGTGGAGAGGAAACTGAGGAGGGAGGCTCCAACTCATGCTCTGGCGAGAGAGAACCAACGATTTGGGACCAGATGAATGCTGAGAAAAGACTGCGGGTGCGGCAAGTGCTAAACCCTAGCTGTCACCGCCGCCTTGATCTAAAGTTCAAAATCCAGTCAACTAGCAGAGACCTCGGGGATCAACAACTCTTGGGGGATTCTCCACCTTTTCTCTGGTACATGAATCTAGCTAAGAGTAATGCAAAGGCAAGGTTTCATTCTGAATATCATGGAAATACTAGCTTCGAGATTGCGGTAAGCTTCCCCCTTTTTGTAAATACCATTTCCAGATCTTATCTCTGCTTATAGGATCAAGACTCAGACTCTATTTTTAAGCTCAAAACCCAAATCCACCAGGCTACATGTACTCCACCTGGGTTCCAACGACTAATCTTCGAAGGGAGACAGCTTGGGGATGGATCTCTTCTACAGGACTATGGGAATCTAAAAAATGGAACCATTTCTCTCACTTCTAGTTTGTGTGGAGGAGCGCCCTCAGTCACTCATACAAGCTCTTACAAGCAAGCAGTGAAATCAAGGACTTTCGCTCCTTCAGGGTTCAAGGTTGAAGCTTCAAAAGTAAAGGAGCCCTTTGGATCTTCCTTCATTGTGGAGAAATGCACAGAACCTCCAATAGTAGAAGTCGAAGATCCCCAAATCTATGGCTATGCCTTTATCTACCAGACAAGAGCCCTCATTTTCTACTTCAATGGACTTTGGCCCTCGACCTCTACGCTAAAGGAATGGGTTAACAAGACCTAGTCGGAAGGTCATGAGTTGTTATTCTGCTCCAAGGGGTTCTTCATTGTAAACTTCTCCACAGAAGCAGAATGTCAACGCGTGCTAGAGAAAGGTTATTGGTTCTGGGGCATATCTGGCCTTTCCATGCATAGATGGTTCCTTGAATTCAATCCACTGACCATGATAGCCATGACTACACCGGTCTGGGTAAGACTACCCAATTTACCCCTGCATTTCTATTCTTCATCTTTTTTACCCACCCTGGGCAATGCGTTGGATAGATTCATCAAGATAGACACAAACAAGATAGCGAAAGGCTTCATCACTTTCCCCCGCATATGCGTTTAAATTGACCTCAGTTAAGGGCTTACGGATAACATTCTTATAGATTGGGATGAGGGAGATCCTTTCACATAGATGGTCAATTATGAGAACACTGCCTTCAGATGTCGCTCCTATTAGCAAACAGGGCATCTCCAGGCAACTTTTCCTCTATCCCCAATCCCTTCCTCAAGTTCTGGAGCACGAAAAAGAGCTAATGGTTGGCAAGGACCAAAATCTCACAAAAGCTGCCCGAACCCTTCCTCCGGCAACAAGCAATAGAACAAATATGCTCCAACTCCTCCACCTTCCTCAACGCCTCCGCAGGCCCCAACTTTCACTCAACAACCAACTATCAACCCAAAACACCATCCTGCGGCCTCGACACAAAATCCTGAAGATTCAGAAGTCATGATTCCATCTCCCGTAATTAATTCCTTGCACCCACCTCTCGAAAAGGGGGAAACAATTGACACGATCATGATCACAGCCCCGCTTACAGGAACTCAGAAGTGTCCTCATGAATCAGAAAACTCAGATAGTGACAAAGAAGCACCCCTGGATTTAGTAGCTCAAGATTACGACACTTCCTCAGACCATCTGGATTTGGTGGTAAAAGCTACTGATCCTATCAGCTCCTCTGGTTGGATTGATGTTAGTAAGAAAAAAGGTAGAAAGGATCCTCATTGACCAACACAATGATCTGACCCTTTCTCCTTATATTGTAATGTTTCATCTTGCTTTCCCATGCACTTTGTTGGGCTCTCTTTTAGCATAGGCTAGTTTCAAGTGATCCCCTGTTCTCTTTTTGGGGGGTATTTTCCCATTAGCAAATCAATGTATCACTTTGTACTTTTTTTCATGGATTGAAACGAAGGATTCTCCCATTTTTTACTTAAAAAAAAAAAAACTATGACAAGACAACAATGATGAAAATTTACATCGTCCCATCTATGCATAAATATGAAACCTCATGACATTGTCCATCATGCATCAATTACATCCTTGAAAACATAAAACAACAATCAATTCATCAATGATCTTACTATTACAATGCATTAACCCTTTGAAATCAATCCTTTGACATCAATGAAAACATAATATGTAACGACCTCCTATCTACAATGTGTACCCAAAACGCCCAACAAACTACATTCTTCTCATGGCCAAAAACGGCAGTAACAATTTCAACATTTCCAGAACAACTCACAACATTGCAGAAACGAAATTTGCCGAATATACAAATGCCATAACAATTCTACAATTTCAACATCAATAACATTAAATTGCCGAAAGTAAAAATGCATTATACTTCACCAATTAAAATCATACCGTTGCCTTTCGCTTTCCTCGGACAACGTCCCGCGCTCCGTGCCGCGTCCCGCGCTCCGTGCCGCATCCCTCTTGCCGACCGTAGAAATCTCACCGGTACCTCCCAACCAAATTCTAGGGGTACCCTGCTTCCCCCTTAGCCCCCCGAGCCGCAAAGGGGCCACACAAGAACCAGAGATAGACTAGCGTCTCAGCTCGCCTCCATGGCTGAGTTACCACTCCAACACAACTGAGATATACCCAACTCCTCACAAGCAACCCGTCAAGCCACAATTCGGTAGCGTAACGTTACGCTAACCGTTCCTCCCTTTCTTCCTTCCTTTCCCCTCCTTTTATAGAATTTTGAGACTGACCTAATTCATAAATCATTAA
>ML786351.1:98958-126081 GCA_009831015.1 Picea engelmannii | reverse complement strand
CACCACGTGCTCCAAGGGTGCCACTCGCTGACTTGTATTTCTTTGTGCGACGTGCCCTTCAGGATGCACCACATGCTCCAAGGGTGCCACTCGCTGACTTGACGGATTGGTAGACTCTATAACCCCTGGAGTCAACACTCCGCTAGTTGAACTTGTGGGAGACTAAGGGCTCTAAGGAATAAGGCCCCCGCCTTATTGCGTGCCCCTTAGAATCATCGTGAGCGAATGTCGCAGTCTGCCCTCACGGCATCATGGATCCTCTCGAACTAGGTAATCGTTAACCTACAGTTCGAGCCACGGCGGGAGTGCTAATAGGCTGTGGCAGGGCTGCTGTCACACCTCTCCCTCAATCTCTCTGGAACTCGTGTGTGGCCCCTTTACTCCATATGTGAGTCTGGTCGGCAAGCTATCGTCAGCCTGCATCATCAACCATCATGTCAGATCATGTCAACAACATATCATGAAATCAAATAGCATATCATCAAAACCACACAATATCACTGTAAATGAAAACAACTCAAATAGCCCACTCCCTGACTCAATCCAGAGTCCAAGGGAGTTCCACCGATGCCTCTGCACCCTCAAGGTCCAAAACCCTGCACACTTAATGAAACTGAGTCAATAGCACCTGTATATAGCAATAGTAAAACATCCTGTCATCAATCATGACGCATCATCATCAAGGTCAAGTGGTTCATCATGATAAAAATCCAGATCATTTGCGAGCAAGTGTCCTCAAAGAATAAGTTTTGTCAGTGCGCCAGAGTGGGATGTTACATAATATAACACTACCTGTATCTGCACCAGTGTCAAAGGCACCTTACAGGATGAGTGTTCTTGAGTTAACATAATTAAAAATTCAACTATAGGAACTGTTAGATAAAAAATACATCAGACCAAGTGTCTCTCCATGGGTAGCACCAACGTTATTTGTCAAAACGAAATATGGAACACTAATACTATGTATTGACTATCGTCAATTGAATAAAATGATGATTAAAAATAAGTACCACCTACTTAGTATTATTGATTTATTTGATCAGGATGGAGGAGCGGAAATATTCTCTAAACTAGACTTAAGGCCTAGTTATAATCCAATCAAAATCAAATATGAAGATATAAATAAAAAAAAAATTAGGACACATTATGGACATTACAAATTTGTACTAATCCCATTTGGACTTACTAATGCACCAATAACCTTTATTTGTCTGATGAAGAATATATTCAGCCAATACTTGGATAAATTCTTATCGATATTTATTGATGATATATTAATATATTAAAAGTATGAATAATAACATGAAGAACACTTGAAAATAATATTATATACTCTAAGAGAGTTTACATTATATGCTAAGTTCGATAAATGTGATTTATATCAAAGAAAGATACATTATCTGGGACATGTGCTATCATAAGATGGTATTGCAGTAGACCCTGAAATGATTAAAGAAATTATGGAATGGACTATACCTAAGGATTTAGAAGACATACAATCATTCATTTGGATCACCATTTATTACTGGAGGTTTATCGAAGGATTTTCCAAAATCACCTATCCTATTACATATTTGTAGAAAAAGGTAACAAAAATTATTTGGTTTCAAAAATGCCAAGAAAGTTTTGATAAATTAAATAGGTTACTAACTACAACACCAATCATTAAAGTGGCAGGCCCTAGGTTACTAAACTAGACTTAAGGTCTAGTTATAATCAAATCAAAATAAAAGATGGAGATATAAATAAACAAATTTTAGGACACATTATGGACATTACAAATTTGTAGTAATCCCATTTGGACTTACTAATGCACCAATAACCTTTATTTGTCTGGTGAAGAATATATTCATCCAGTACTCGGATAAATTCTTACCGGTATTTATTGATGATATATTAATATATTCAAAGTATGAATAATAACACGAAGAACACTTGAAAATAATATTATATACTCTAAGAGAGTATACATTATATGCTAAGTTCGATAAATGTGATTTATATCAAAGAAAGATACATTATATGGGACATGTGATATCATAATATGGTATTGCAGTAGACCCTGAAATGATTAAGGAAATTATGGAATGGACTATACCTAAGAATGTAGCATACATACAATCATTCATTTGGATCACCATTTATTACTGGAGGTTTATCGAAGGATATTCCAAAATCACCTATCCTATTACATCTTTGTAGAAAAAGGTAACAAAAATTATTTGGTTTCAAAAATGCCAAGAAATTTTTGATAAATTAAATAGGTTACTAACTACAACACCAATTATTAAAGTGGTGGACCCTTATAAAGATTTTATAGTTTGTGTAGATGCAAGTAAAGAAGGATTAGGTGGAGTGTTGTCACAAGATGGACACGTAATTTTTTATGAATCTCGTAAATTAAAATAACATTAAAGAAAATATGTAACCCATGATCTGGAATTTGCAGTGGTAATTCATGCATTAAAAATGTGGAGGAAATATTTAATGGTAAGGAAATTTCTATTACTAACAGATAACAATGGTGTGAAACATCTGTTTAGTCAAGAGGATCTCAATGCATGATAGGTAAGGTGGTTATCCTTTGTAAGGGAGTTTGATTTCAAAGTACTACACATCAAAGGGAGTGAAAATAATTTCATAGGTACACTAAGTCGAAGAAGTAATGAATTATATGAAGTTATTACCAGCAAAACAAAAAGTGATATTGAGGACAAAATTAAATCTACAAGAAGAAATGATGTAGAATACATCAAAATAGAAGATGAGTTGTAGAAAAATAAGGGGAATTTGAATAATACAGATTTCAACATCAACAAGAAGGGACTATTGAGGTTCAATAATATGTTATATATACCAAATTATGCTTATTTGAAGTTGTTAATCCTAAATGAGCTGCATAAAAATCCCTACTATGTTCATCGAGAATATCTGAAAATGATAACAACCCTAAGAAACTAGTTTTATTGGCCTAATATGAAATATGAAACAATTGAATATTTAACTAAATGATTATATTATCAATAGGTGAAATTTGAAAATCAACATCCAAGGAGTCTATTACAACCTTTACCTATACTAGAATGGAAATGGGAAATTATTTCAATGAACTTCATTAGAGGTTTGCCAAAAAATCAAAGACAAAATGATTCAATCATTGTATTAGTTTATAAATTGATTAAGTCTGTTCACTTCACACCTATGAAATCTACCTATAAGCCTATTAATATCACTGAAATTTTTATGAGAGAAATATTTAAATTTCATGGAATTCAAAAACTGGTGATTTCTAATAGAGATGTCAAATTTACCTCAAATTTATGGAAATAATTGTTTGCATGTTTGGGAACTAATTTGAATTTAAGCAAAAAAACATTATCCACAAATGTGTGGACAAATAAAATGTACAAATCAAATTATCAAAGATATGTTATGAATGTATGTAAGAATAAAACAAATTAAGTGGTAAGAATATCTACACTTAGTCGAATTTGCATACAATAATGGTTATCAAGCATCAACAAAAATGAGTCCCTTTGAATTTTTATATGGAAGGAAATGCACAACTTCGATTAGCAAGGATAACCCATTTAACATTATCATGGTTGGCCCAGAAATGGTCTAAGAAATGGAACAAATGGTAAAAAAGGTACAACAAAATTTAAAGGTTGCACAAGATTGACAAAAAAACTATGCAAATCTGAATAGACGACATCAAGAATTTAACGTTGGAGAACACATATACCTTAAATTCAAATGAAGAAGGATATCATTAAATCTAGGGAACTATTCCAAGTTGGAACCAAGGTTTTGTGGTCCATTTGAAGGCTTAAATCGAATCGTACCAATGGCATTCCAATTAGCTCTCCCTGCAAATTTGAAATTTCATAATGTTTTTCATGTTTCATTATTAAAATGATATATGCATGGTCCTAATGACATCATTGATTGGAATATGGTACAGGAAAAACTAGAAGGAGATTTACCAATGAGACCTCTATGCATTCTAGACAAGAAAGAAACAATACTACGAAGAAGAGCCATCGCCTAGGTAAAAGTGCAATGGAAGCACTTTATCCTTGAGTAGGCTAATTTGGAGCTGCAAGATGGAATGATGGAATATTATCCAACTCTATTCCAAGTGGAAATTTTGGGAAATACTAACACTGAGGACAATGATATATTGAAGCGGGATAGGATGTGACATCCTCAAGAATTAAAAACCTTTTATTTTAATTTTATTTCTTTGAAAATAAATTTCCATTTATGGAAATTTGTACTCGTTATTATTGATACATTTATTTACTATATTTTTTACTCTTGAGCAAGAGTTTGAATTTCCAATTGTCCTCTTTTGATGAAAAGATGTATGAGACAGATATTTTAATAAATTAAATGTTGGAAACAAGTGGAATAGCTAGGTTAAAAGTAGTTGACTATGACTACATGAGTGGGGAAAATGATTGAGTTAGCTCATATATGATTTTAACAATTCTCATAAGTGGATTCATATCAGTGACATCCCCTAAAAATTAGGGATTTGTAAAGCTGTGAATTTCCTAGGAGGGAAATGGATTGAAGAAAAGTCAAAGGAAAAGAAAAAAGATAAATACAACCTATGTGAGAGGCAGAATGTTGCTTAGTATGTAATGGAGAAATATAATTTGTTGTGTGAGAACTTATGTGGTAGGAAAACAATTATTTTCTGAACTATGCAGAAGTGGAGCTCAGTTTTCCCTTATGGAGTCATGGTCAGGATAGGGGGTGATCAAGACAAGTAATATTGCTTGTTATGCATCTACAATTGGGTATAATGTGGTTGTTCCATTTGTTTCCATCTTGACTGTTATAGATATGGATTTTATTTGACATTTTCTTACTTATTTTGAATCATTGATTTGCATGTTAGCTACATAATCATATTTATATATATGCATGCATTCTACAAGACTTAAATGGATCTCCTTCATTACACAAATTATAGAGTTATGCATCATGATAAAGGGAAATTTTTAATACATTATGCATAATTCTATGAAATTTACACTTTAGAGAGTTTTTTGTGATAGTACTACAGTTCCTAGGTACTTTATACAGCCATGGGATATTTGGGATAAATTATGCATTAGAAGGGAAAGGAATATATTGTTGATTCTTTAGAGAGGTATGAAGCAAGTTTTCTAATTATTTACTGTAGAATGAATATAAATACACAACGTGGACAAATGGAGAAACAATTGCGTAAAGCTACATAATTTAAACAATGATGGGACAAATCCTTTACAAATGACATTTCTGATATTAAGCTACACAAATGTATTACTCATGAATCACTTATACTGGCAAAGAGAAATATTGTATGACATTATGTGTAAACTTATACATATGCAATATCCTGTCGATAGGGCATGGATGTATGTGAAGTATGGATAGATATATATAATTCTAGTCATTTTATTGAATAAAAAGAATAATATATGAAAATCTAGACACACATGAAGATATCCCTATAGATAGTTCGCCAAAGGAAAAATAAATTAAATTTCTAATATCAGAATGTTCGTCAAGAAACAGAACATTTATATGAGTCAAAATCAATATCCCGGAGTCCTGGAGTAACGAAATCAAGAAAAACATAGATCTAATATCCATTTGAAACTTTTCTCAACCATTAGTTCAAGCAATGGAAGAATGGAATAATTACTTCAACATGTATAATCCGAGTAGTTGAATGAATTTAGAGTTATAATATTTCAGAGTGTTGAAGCCCCAAAATTCCAACAACTATTTGATCAAGGAGGAACTTCAGATTTCTCAACCTTTCAATCGAGTATAGTGGAAGAATAGGGTAATCCACGATATTTTGGAGCCCTGGAGTAAAACAATCACATAGACCATTCATCTAAGATCCCTTCAAAATGTTTCTCAACTGTTAGATCGAGCAGTGGAAGGATGGCCTAAGTACTTCATGAGGTATGACTGTGAGGAGTTGAATAACATTATATTTGTAATATCCGGGAGTGTTGAAGCCCTGAAATCTTGAAAACTGCTAGATCAAGGAGGAACTTCAAGAGAATTATTCACCTTCTGATCAAGTATAGTTGAAGGATAGGGTAAGCCACAATATCCTGGAGTCTCGGAGTAATGGAATCATGCATACCATTGATCTAAGATCCCTTTGGAACGTTTCTCAATTGTTAGATCAAGAAGTGAAATAATGATGTAAGAACTTTGGCATGTCAAAATTGAGGAGAGATGGAAGATTGAAGAGGGATAATAGCTTGAAGTCTTGAAGTCCGGAGGACTTGGTTCCAACGCCAAGTCATATGATAAGGTAAAGGAGTTGTATAGGGGCGCAAAGGGTCTAAATGTAAATAATCCTGTGAACTTTTGAACAAGGTCCTATGTAAAATAATAAGGGAGAAAGAAAGGTGCTAAGAGAATCGCTTAAGTGGATAAGTCTGTATTTTGTATCCCTTAGTCATTTGGAAAAAGTGGGTTGAAGAAAGCAACTGTGCATAATTCGATTTCTATAAAAATTTAAAGGATTTGTGGAATAATTTTACAAGATTGGCAAGCAACCATTCCTTGGTTGCTAAAATATCTTGTTTTCACACGAAGGGATAAAATACAAAGGTTTTGAATTCGTTAAGTTAAATAGATTGTTATCAATATTATTGTTTAAAATTAAAAGAAGAGGTGCAATGGTTCATTGTCAGAAAACACAATGGTTCAAATTATTACCTATCTGGATTACTATATAAATAAAAAAGTGTAATCGAAGGAATATTATGTATATAGAGGTTTTCCAAGATAAATTTAAATATATTAAGTTAGTCTTAGAGGAATTTATTATTAAGGTTTTATCAAAGTAATGACCGTGGTCAAATTTTTGACAAAAAGTTCTTTAAAATTATCGAACCTGTGTTGATGATGACAAGAAGAGTAAGCTTTATTACCTTAAAAAAAAATATTTTTTTTAGTAATTTGGATTATTTTACATGCTCAAATCATGTTTCACATAAATTTTGGCAGAATTTTGTTACAATGTGTAGATGCGACAAAATCACAAGAGCTAATTAAAGAATTTCTTGAAGGAGTTTGTGGTGGTTATTTTTCACCAACAACTACAATACATAAAATAATAAGAGTTGGTTATTATTTTCCAACAATTTTTAAAGATTCATATTTAGAAATAAGAAAATCCATGTCTTGTAAGAAATTTTCGGGAAAAATGAAAAGGGTTGTTGTTGGAAGATTGGTTGTTGTCATTGATGCCAATCCCAGTCATTGGTTTTGGACCGCAAGATTGATGAAGGTATTTGGACATGAAGGACAATGTACATGAAAAAAAAAAACCCATGGATGGATAATATACATCATGTTGTTTCTGTTGGTAGGTGGCATGTCACATGGAGCCTCATGGTTGAGGATAAATGAATTTTTTAATATGACAAAGTGAATTGAAGAAGGAATTACATGTAGGCCCTGAAGATAATTAAAGAAAAGAATTACAAAATAAGAAAGTGTCAAG
Organism: Picea engelmannii; assembly: GCA_009831015.1. Classification (NCBI taxonomy): domain Eukaryota; kingdom Viridiplantae; phylum Streptophyta; class Pinopsida; order Pinales; family Pinaceae; genus Picea; species Picea engelmannii. The sequence continues at coordinate 118,547 of ML786351.1, read as the reverse complement.
TCGGCCCTAATGTTAAAAGGAAGTGACATAAATGGTATAAATACATATCATTATACATTCATTTGATACACAAATATAATTTAAGAGGAAATCATAAGTAGATAAGGATCGATTTCAAGGGAGGATGAAGTCTTTTGGTGATGTGTTCTAACGTATGTTATTTACAGGTCATCGTACCATTTTCGTTGTAAATTGTTTTATAGAACAATTCATATGCTGAAATTGCTATGGTATTGAGAATACATATCAAGGTACCTGTGGTAAAAACTTCGGCTCTTTTTTCGCTATAATTTTGGAGATACACTCTATGGAAGATAGGGTTTTTGACTAGTCCTAAAGCTAGTCAATAAACAGGGGTTCCAGGTAAAATATCCATAACTTCTTCATAGATAATCCAAATGAAGTGGAACCAATTTCATTGGAAATAGTATAGATTTTTGTTTCATGTGTGTGAGTTTTAGAATCTGATGTTAAATATTGAGCGCGGGGCATTCTGTACAAGTTTTCTCTCCTGAATAAACTAGAATTGAACAAGGTCTACCCTTCTCTCTATAACTTCTTTTTGGGGAGGATTCAAAGAGTGAAACTTGGAGAATTTTCAGAGAATACATTGAGTAATATTATATACAGGATCAAAGTATTCCAAGAATTGAAGAATCACATAAATTGAATAAGTATCGGGAAGCATTATCAGGTTTTATGTGATGGTTGGTTGATGATGATGATTTAATGTAAAGTTTTATTATCTCTCATATATTCTTGGGTGGAAGGAAGGGGAAAGGATGGAGAGTTCAAATCTTTCTTCATATTGGACGATTGTATATTCCTCTTGGATTTTTATCCCTCCCTTTACATTTGGAAGTTGTAGCTACCTTTAGAAGTCGTTACTTCCCTTGAACATTAACTATTGATTATTTCTCATATATTGTGCATGGTGTATTGGTGTAACTCTTATACTATTGTTCATTGATAATTGGATATAATTGAATGGCTTAAGTATAGATTGAAAAGTTTTTTAAATTGTACTTGAGACTGATTCACCCCCTTCTCAGTATCAACAATTGGTTTTAGAGTGGGTTACCTTTAGTACCTTTTAACCACATGAAGGAAGATCCTAAGAAGAAATGGAAGAAAAAATTCGAAATTGGATTCCACCATTTGATGGAAGAAATTTTTAATACTAGAGTAATATAATGGAAACTTACTTGAAATCTCTTGGGGAAGATGTTTGGTTCTCAGTTGCTTCAGGGTACAATGCTTTGAAGAAACCAAAGACTGCAGCTCAGAAGGAAGCAAAAAGGAACAAATATTTTCCAATAGATACCCTCTTGGATGGATTGAAAGATTCAGTGAAATCCAAGGTGGGATCATGTGCATCATCAAAAGATATTTGGGATAATCTACAAGACCTTTATGCAAGGGAAGAATCAGAAGAAGAAGAAGAATAAGTTGAAGCAAATTACAAAATCTCATATTTCAAAGAAGCAAATAGAGGTCAGTTCTTTTTCTTTAATTGTGAAGGAGTAGGACATGTTGAATTTGAATTTCCTCATCCAAGGATTGAAAGAGATGAAACCGAAGAATAAAATTCCAATGAAGAAGAAGAAGAAAATCATGAAGAAAAAATTATTCAACAAGAAGATGATAATGTTAAAACATTGAAGCATGTCGAGATTGAAAATAGAAATCTCAAAGACACACATAGAAAACTAAGAAGTGAATTGAGTAGTTGTGAAAAGACAATTGTAAGCTTGAAGAAACAATTAGAAGACTTTGAGAAACTAAGGGAAGAAAACATTTCCTTGAAAACTCTACTCGAAGAAGAAAGAAGAATAAGAGAAGTAAGGAATGTCCAAATGATGAAGAAAGAAGAAGATTGTGAGAAACATGAACAAGAAGTTATCTCATTGAGGAAGATCTTAAGAAACTCTCAAGTGCCAAAAGACTTAACACATCTTGGATGCATGGGTGAAACTTCATACAAAGAAGACGCAAATACCAACAAGAAGGTTGAAGAAAGAGCTACATAGACAGTTTATGAGAAGTGGACCAGGATACCATAAAGAAGGAATGATTACAAAAGAGATGAATATCCAAGAAGACCTCCTACCTTCAAGAATCAAATAAGCTTCAATATGTATGAAGGAAACTACAGAAGAGTATATCATGAACCCATATGGACTACATCACAAAGAAGGCCACTTACTCCATGGTATCAAAATTTATTTCTTGGTCATTGCTGTACTTGCAAAACTTTTGGACATAAGGCAATTAATTGCAGAATCAATGAAAGGAACAAATACGCAAGAAACATGAATGGCGTAAATATAATATATGGAAATAATCGTGGATTTGCCAATAGAAGTTATAATTCATTTTCCGTATTCATGGACAAAAATATTGTATGCTACAAATGTAATTATCTTGGTCACAAAGAATGAGATTGTAGATATATGAATGAAGATGTCCCTATGCCAACCACAGTATGGAGAAGGAAAGAGATTCCAAACAATGAAGATTTTTGAATAGCATTAACCAGTGAAGAATGTAAATAAGAAGATGAACAATACATAGACAGTGGATGTTCTTCACACATGACCAGGGATCAAGAAACATTTATTAGCTTGAAGAGAAAGGGTGGCAATGTTGCATTTGGAGATGACTCATCTGCTAAAATACTTGGAGAAGGTGTAGTATAGCTTGGAAGAAAAAATGTATAATAAAAGAATGTCCTATTGGTTGAATACTTGAAGAACAATATACTTAGTGTTAGTAAAATGTGTGATCAAGGATACACCCTTATGTTTGACTCCCAAAAATGTAAAATCAGAGAAAACATCTCAGGAAGATTGGTTGCAACTGCAACAAGAATACCGAACAACGTATACATCCTAGACATGAAGAAGAGAGAGAAGCCATCAGCCACACAAAAGGATTCCAAGGAAGAAAAATTCCCAAAGACCAAAAATAAGGATGAATTATTATTGAGTGGCACATGTTTAGGGGGATCAACCCTAAAGAATAAGGTCACCTTATGCCATTGAACTCAGGGGGATAAGCCCTACACTTTGTCATTGATGTGAAAGGGGGAGATAAATTGGGATCATGATGATAGGGGGAGAATGAGTGTTTCCATCAATGACAAAGGGGGAGATTGTTGGAAGATTGGTGGTTGTCATTGATGTCAACCCTAGTCATTGGTTTTGGACCGCAAGATTGATGAAGGTATTTGGACATGAAGGACAATGTACATGTAGAACAAAAACCCATAGATGGATAGTATAGATCATGTTGTTTCCGGTGGTAGGTGACACATCACGTGGATCCTCATGGTTGAGGAGAAATGAATTTTTGAATATGACAAAGTGAATTGAAGAAGGAAGTACATGTAGGCCCTGAAGATAATTACAAAATAATAAAGTGTCAGGTCGCCCCTAATGTTAAAAGGAAGTGACATAAATGGTATAAATACATATCATTATACATTCATTTGATACACAAGTCTAATTTTAGAGGAAATCAGAAGTAAAGAAGGTCGGATTTCAATGGATGATGAAGTCTTTTGGTGATGTGTTCTAAGGTATGTTATTTACAGGTCATCTTACCATTTTTCGCTATAACTATTTTTCTAGAACAATTCAGATGGTGAAATTTCTATGGTATTGAGAAGACATATAAAGGTACTTGTGGTAAAAAAATCATCATTTTTTTCCCTATACTTTTGGAGATACACTCTGTGGAAGATAGGGTTTTTGACTAGTCCTGAAGCTAGTCAATAAACATGTGTTCAGGGTAAAAAAGTCATAACTTATTCATAGATAATCCAAATGAACTGGGAAAATTTTCATTGTAAATAATACAAACTATAGTTTCATGTCTGCAAGTTTCAGAATCTGATGTTAAATATTGAGCGTGGGGGATTCTGTACAAGTTCTCTCTCTTGAATAAACCAAAATTGAACAAGGTATACCATTCTCTCTATAACTTATTTTTGGGGAGGATTCAAGGAGTGAAACTTGGAGAAGTTTTACAGAATACATTGAGTAATATTATCTATAGGATAAGAGTATTCCATGAATTTAAGAATTGCAGAAATTGAATAAGTATCAAGAAGCATTATCAAGTTCTATGTGATGGTTGGTTGATGGTGATGATTTAATGTAAAGTTTTATTATCTCTCATATATTCTTGGGTGGTGTTGGGCCTCACAAATGTCACATTTATATCCTCTTTCTCCTTCAATATTCCTTACATTTCATTGTCCCATTAGCCTTCCATCATACAATTTCCATAATGATACGTGGGCTTGTCCTTATTATTTTCCATTGTATTCATTTTAGTATTATAAGTAAATTTGTGATTAAATATTAGAAATTAACACATTTTCATTATATATCAAGGTTAGATGAGTTTGATTATGAGTGCAGGCATATTTGAGGATTTCAACAAAGTCAAATATTACCTCCTAGCCTCAAATTTGAATCTCATCTTCAAGCTTTGAAGATTTGAAGAATATTTGTGACAATCATTCAAGCATATTCAAAGGAGAAGATCATGGAGATTTTGATAGGATATCTTATCCAAGATATGAGTGGAGGATTTGAAGGAATAAGTTGAGAGAATAGTGGATCTTTAATTATGACACTCTTCAAGACTTTCATGTATATAAGAGAGTGCTCTCTCTTCATGAGGGAGTCATATTATTCATAATTGGATCATGTTATTCATAATTTAGTCTTGTAATTAGGAAGGGGATTCTTATCTTTGATTCTTTTATTGTTATTCTTTCATGATTTGTCATTTGATTATTGTAATATAATTTGAGATTGATTTATGGTGTGAGATAACATATGTATTTTTTCATTCAACTCTTCAAATGTTGTATTGCTTTCCTAGTTAGTCTTTCAATGATTTCCTAGATTAATTTCATTTCAGCAATTTACAATTAGATTAGTTCTACTTTAGTCATGCATATATACTGCATGTGCTTTGTAATCCTACGAACCTCGGATTGAAAAATTAAATAGTTGGCCAAGTACTACAACGGAATTAAATGACAATATTTTCGCCTAACATTTTGGCGCCATTGCCAAGGAAGCATGATGGATTGAAGTTTAGTTTGAATTTTCATGCAGAGTGTGAATTTCAATTTCTGCAATTTCAAATTCTGCAATTTGGATTTTTTCAACTGTGAAGAGGTTTTCATGTGTTTCAACAAGTGTGATTTTTAGTTTTATTTATATTGATTTGGGTGTTGTAAGAACCCCTTTTGCAATATGATTTAACTATGAGTTTAATCTTGGAACAACTCACTCAGATCCTTGCAAAAGTCGGGATCTCCTCTTCTCATGAAGAGGATATATTGACAGCATACACGAGCTTAATTACTACTCCAGCAGGGAACGAGGAACCAATATTTGAGGGATCTTGCACATTTAATGAAGAACAATTATGCGAGTAAGAGATCTAGGAGGACAATGAGGAGATACATCAAGATTTGAGCGAGGAAAAAAATGCCTACAAAATATATATCGAACGATGGTTTCAAGCAACTACCAGGTTAGATTTTTTTATTTATTTTTTGTTAATTTAGAGTTTCAACAACAAATTTCGCATGCTTATACATATTTCCGACCCTTAGTTGCAAAATTGAAAGATAATATATTCTCATTATTGTTGCGTGCTTGGCTCCACTGGAAATTTGCCTACACATAACTAATTTCTAATTCTAATTAGTATAGGGTAGGAAGGTTTTAATTTTCCGTTTTTCTTTTACTGAGAATAAGTATTATCTCCTCCACGCTTCGTGCGATTGTGAGGATCAGAAAATAGGATGTCTAAATTGATTTCAGGAATGAATGCTTTTGCGTCCATCCTTTGACCTGCAAATAAACACAATAAAAAAAAAATAGACGAATAAAAACAAAATCAAAGTTACATGCTCTTACGGTGCAAATTTTTGTTGTTACAACATGTTGATACAACGACAATTTTACATGCTGTTACAACATGCTGAAACAGTGAAATGTTTATATGCTAATACAATGAAAATTTTACATGTTGGTACAACGACATTTTACATGATGTAACAATGATTGAATAATTTTGTAGATCTGCAAACAATAAAACAACAGTGGCATTAGGATAAAATAAAACAAACGAAAAAATATGGTCTGCAAATTCATGAGTTTTCCCGTGGAGTGAATTGCGTCCTGTAAAATGTTTTTGTTGCATCTATTTTGGGAAAAATTAAACGCGATCATTTTCTTTGTAAGCCTGGACATTTCAATGTAGGAAAAGAAGTTTTTGGATCTCTTCATCCCACAACAGTAAAAGGTACTTACAATTATCATGCTATACTATCAGAGGATGAGCTTGTGCCTAAGATAGCTTCAGTTACTCATGTGGAAGCAAGTGCAATACCTTTTTCTGCGTTGACTTCCTGGCGAGCTTTAAAAATAACTACTCGAATAAGTATGGGACAAAGGGTACTTGTAATAGGAGGTGGAGAGATAGTTGGCCTTGCCACAATACAACTGTCAGTGGAAGCTGGGTGTAAATTTGTAACTACTTGTGGAAAACTAAGTAGCGACAGTGTTATGGAAGCACGAGCAGAGAAGGCTATTAACTACACATCAGAAGACTTGAGAACAAAATTGGAGGGATGATTTCATGTTGTCCTGGATACAATTGGTATCTCAGAAACTAAAATATTGGGTGTTGATATTCTCAACAGAGGTGGCAACTACATGAATCTTCAGGGAGAGGTAGTTTCATTGCCAAATACATATGATCTTGTTGTTGGAGGTGTTGTGGCAAGTGCTAAATTATTGAAGAAACAAGTTCAATATCGACAATAACATGGATTGGGAGTGAATGTTTCATATGAGATCTAGATATGGTCAGTCCTTATTTGAGCCACTTCTACCTCTGATTTTGGGCTGAGATGTCAATGGCGAAGTTGTAGCCATTGGAAGTTTAGTTAGGTAGCTACATATTCCAAGCGATTGACCGAAAAATTGGAACCAAATTATGATCGTGAAACCATTCTTTCTCTGCCTTACCTAATCATTGTTGCGTAAAATCAAAATCATGATTCAGTTGCAAGATATTTGTAGCAATATAGCCTCTTTACGATGGTTTTTAACTGCCGAAAATATCTGCGATGGTTGGTGGAAGGATTGCGATTATCCATATCCACAGGTCGATATCAATAATATGTCGGCACCAATTAATTTACAATCGGTCCAGATCCTAAAGCGATCGACCATTTCACCATTAAATAATTAAAAGTCGATGCCATTAATGAATAGAGATTGGATGCAACCACTTCTCTTCACATATTGTCTGGATTTCTTTGCGTAGTTGATAATGCTTACGATCATGAATGGTTGGTATAATTTCTTATTGACTCCTGAGAAGAACAAAGAATATGCATCCAGAATTATATGCCCATACGCCCTTACGCCCATAATTTCACTACTAAATCAACAATGGCCAACATTGCAATTGTCACGATTGATGAATACTGGGTCGTATGCCAAGGCTGGCTCACATGGAAATGTGATATGCGCACACAGATGGCCAAGTAGTGGTGAATTTGATGGGCATATTGTTTAAAAATGTCATATTTAGTTGGACATAAAGGAGCAACGAGGCATAGGATACATTTCTCATCACAAGGAAGTTGTGTTTGAAGATCTTATCAAGGAGGGACTAATTGAGAAGGAAAAAATGGATTCGTTCAACCTACCAGTCTTCTACCCAAATGTTGAGGAGTTGGAGAACATATTAAGGATGGTGAAATCATTTGAGATTGTGGAGAGAGTCCAGTTTTTCAATGGGTTCACTTTTCTTGCATCCAATTCCAAAGGTGAGAAAAAAAAATGATGAGAAGATGTTCAGGAGGATGGTAATTAATAGTTACAAGGAAGCGTTCGAGAATCTTCTGAGAGCTCATTTCTATCCTGATATTTTAATGAATGAATTCTTATTGAAGATTGAAATTATGGCAACTTCGAAATGTTAGGATTACGTGCGCAATTGAACTGATCATCTTGGATCCTTTCTTATTGGCAGATGACATGACGCATTTACTGTTGTGGGATTATAGATGCCAGAATTAGATTCTTTTGTCAAGGTTTTATGTAAGGTGATATATATAGTTGGATATATCTCTAAGTACTAAAGGTGATATATATAGTTGGATATATCTCTATTTGTATTATATATTAAAGTGATCTGCAATTGTATATATTTCTCAGTTAGAAGAGCTCCTGCGCTTGGTGTTTAACTCTAATAATTTTTTCCTGTATGTCGGTGGGGGGTGCCTCAATGCTAGCTAGGAACTCCGATATTTTGTAGATCATACAAGAATTCTGGTGGCCAGTACTTTCATGAGCTTGGGATCTTTTCCATCTTCTCATGAGAAAATATTGGGGATGTTGGGCATGCACGGGACTGTTTATGCCAATTGTGCAGTGGATAAAGTTGATATGTTTCTTGGTTTTGTTGTTCGCTTTAATGATAGGGTGACTGATGTGCAACTTGCACTGCAAGGGCTTAAGTTGGAACGTTAAAATGCATTTCATACCTAATTGTTCAAGGAGAATAACGTGAAGTATAGTTGAGACAAAGCATGAGGAACTTAAGGAATGTTGTTTTGCATATCTGGAGGTTTCTCACAGCATGGAGCGCAACCAAGGTCATGCAGGGAAACCGATGTTAACTTTGGATGGAAAATGGACCAATTTGGCATACTGAGACGATAGTTATTTTCATAACATCTATATGATCTTGGAATTTCTAATTAACGTGTTTTTGCAGGCATTGTATTTCAATATCGACTATTGTGTTTTCTTACTGGTTGTCACAGAGACTTGTATGACCTAATTATTCAATATATTTGATGACGATTATGCAGAAAAACAATCAAAATCAATCGAGAAGCTTGACTAATTTATTGGGTAAATTTGACAAGCAACGTATTTAATATTCCAGCACTTTAGTGACAATTCTCAGCAATTAGTTATTGTGCACATGGGAAGATTTGATACAGCCAAGAAAAAAACGTATGCAAGGGAAATAGGTATAAAAACGCAGTCTATTTCTTTGATTTGCTGCATTTGCACTTATTTCTGCATGATATGTTTTTCGCAAATCTCACAGTTTTTATGCAAGAATTTGTACTAAGATTTTTAGGTTCACAGTCGATCGCATTCCATGCTGTAGTGATTTTCATGAATCAAAACATTCTTCAAAGAACACATGCTTTGCTAGACATCTTGAAGGATTTTTTACTGAACAAAAACTTTTTGCTGATACACAGAAACTTTTTGTGCATCCTAATGTTTGTTGTTACACAGAAACATTTTGTTGATACACAACAACATTTTGCTGATTCACATAAACTTTTTGCACATCCTGATGTTTGTTGTTACACAAAAACATTTTGTTGATACAAAGAAACATTTTTCCAAATTTCATGCTGTAACACTGTTCCATTTCTCCTTCAAAGCCAATTGATCATTCCGTTGTTGAAACCCATCTTCCATTGAATTATCCTTCATGATTTCACACACCTATTTTTCTGAGTTGCATACATTCCCTTATCTTTTTTGGTTCATTTTTTCCTTTCCAGTTTTCCTTCTGAATAAAACAAAACCCCTTTCCATGATTACATTTCCTTTCCATAAACCTTGTTGCAACTGAGATATTTATATCTATAGCCCTACCAATATTTTTATAAACTCATGTTGACCAATGTGGGATTCCTTAAGGCCCATCTTTCAACAGTCTTTCCCCATCGACCTCGACACCTTATTTCGGATATAGACTAGAGTTCCTTTTGTGTACCTTGAGGCTTGCATGCCTTAATGGAAATATCTCTCACTAGAAATCATAGGAATACATCAATGACCCTTGATCGTTAGATATTGCAAGTGGCTCGACATCAGCCCATCTATTTTTACTTCACAAGATGTACTTGGGTACCTTGACACTCATTGACATCACTGGTGAGTTTGTCTCACATTGGTTAACGACATTCATCAATGGCTGGTAATCCAATGATTTATCTTCATGCTTGACATCGACACATTTATTCGCATGACTAGAATTGTACCATCGATTTGTAGCAGGTGGAGACTATACACTTTTTCATGATCCCCTCAGTAGTTACAATAGTTTGATTTCCAATCTATGAGAGTACCACAATTCCATATTCTCTTCCTTCCACATTTCTCATGATTCAACAGTAGCAATTCAAATTCCTTCACTTCCCATGATCCAGTTATAGTAGCAGCAGCATTAGCAGTTCCATTTTTCCAATCTTGCAAAAGTGACACCTTCCATCTTCCATCAGTCACAGTCATACATTCTTTTCTCCAGCAGTTACATCAGTTGCAACTACAATGCCAGTCATGTTTTCTTGATTCAACAACCACAACAACTACATATACTTTTTGGGTAAGTGGAGGTATGTTCTTTTCTAAGATTTAATCACACAATTCCTTATATGTTGACTTGAATATTTTGGAAAATTTCCTTACCATGATCTCTTTCCTTCCATGACTTACACTAAGTTGCATGAGGGCATGAAACTGATTCTGATGGGGGCGAACTATTTCACCACATATTCATTACCATTATTCCATTTTACCATCTCATCATTCCATTTATGATTCACTAACATTCATTATTCTTCAAAGAACACATGCTTTGCTAGACATCTTGAAGGATTTTTTACTGAACAAAAACTTTTTGCTGATACACAGAAACTTTTTGTGCATCATAATGTATGTTGTTACACAGAAACATTTTGTTGATTCACATAAACTTTTTGCACATCCTGATGTTTGTTGTTACACAAAAAAAAATTGCTGATACAAAGAAACATTTTGCCAAATTTCATGCAGTAACACTGTTCCATTTCTCCTTCAAAGCCAATTGATCATTCCAGTGTTGACACCCATCTTCCATTGAATTATCCTTCATGATTTCACACACCTATTTTTCTGAGTTGCATACATTCCCTTATCTTTTTTGGTTCATTTTTTCCTTTCCAGTTTTCCTTCTGAATAAAAAAAAACCCCTTTCCATGATTACATTTCCTTGCCATAAACCCTGTTGCAACTGAGATATTTATATGTATAGTCCTACCAATATTTTTATAAACTCATGTTGACCAATGTGGGATTCCTTAAGGCCCACCTTTCAACAGTCTTTCCCCATCGACCTCGACACCTTATTTGGGATATAGACTAGAGTTCCTTTTGTGTACCTTGAGGCTTGCATGCCTTAATGGAAATATCTCTCACTAGAAATCATAGGAATACATTAATGACCCTTGATCGTTAGATATTTCAAGTGGCTCGACATCAGCCCATCTATTTTTACAACGCAAGATGTACTTGGGTACCTTGACACTCATTGAAATCACTGGTGAGTTTGTCTCACATTGGTTAACGACATTCATCAATGGCTGGTAATCCAATGATTTATCTTCATGATCGACATCGACACATTTATTCGCATGACTAGAATTGTACCATCGATTTGTATCAGGTGAAGACTATACACTTTTTCATGATCCCCTCAGCAGTTACAACAGTTTGATTTCCAATCTATGAGAGTACCACAATTCCATATTCTCTTCCTTCCATATTTCTCATGATTCATCAGTAGCAATTCAGATTCCTTCACTTCCCATGATCCAATTATAGTAGCAACAACATTAGCAGTTCCATTTTTCCAATCTTGCAAAAGTGACACCTTCCATCTTCCATCAGTCACAGTCAGACATTCTTTTCTCCAGCAGTTACAACAGTTGCACCTACAACGCCAGTCATGTTTTCTTGATTCAACAACCACAACAACTACATATACTTTTTGGGTAAGTGGAGGTATGTTCTTTTCTAAGATTTAATCACACAATTCCTTATATGTTGACTTGAATATTTTGGAAAATTTCCTTACCATGCTCTCTTTCCTTCCATGACCTACACTAAGTTGCATGAGGGCATGAAACCGATTCTGATGGGGGGGAACTATTTCACCACATATTCATTACCATTATTCCATTTTACCATCTCATCATTCCATTTATGATTCACTAACATTCATTTTCCAATGACACTTTGTTGCATTTCGATTGATACACATATTGGCATGATTCATAAAGATAACGAAAATTCTTTCTTATACACAACGATTCTTTCTTATGCACATTGATAGCTTATTATTTCTAGTGAATATATGGCTAAATTATTGCAGCAAGAAAATAAATAAGTGAAATGAATGTTTTTAACACAAGAACCAACATCTTTTGTATTGATGGTTGTCACACAAGAACCAACCATAATAAAATTTCACATGTTGTTACACATATTTTATATGCTCCTACTCCTATATTTTACCATCCTGGAAATAATTCTTGTTAAAAGGACATCATCAATCAAAGCCATAGTTTGAATGCAAAAAGTTCTTAAGAAGATCCATGCATGGTTGCATGAGGACATTAAACAAGCTGAGTTGGGGGGCATGTTGGGCCTCATAAATGTCACATTTATATCCTCTTTTTCCTTCACTATTCCTTACATTTCATCGTCCCATTAACCTTCCATCATACCATTTGCATAATGATACTTGGGTTTCTCCTTATTATTTTCCATTGTATTCATTTTAGTATTATAAGTGAATTTGTGATTAAGTATTATAAATTAACATATTTTTATTATATATCAAGGTTGGATGAGTTTGATGATGGGTGCATGCATATTTGAAGATTTGAACAAAGCCAAATATTACCTCCTAACCTCAAATTTGAATCGCATCTTCAAGCTTTCAAGATTTGAAGAATATTTGGGACAATCATTCAAGCATATTCAAAGGAGAAGATCATGGAGATTTTGATAGGATATCTTATCCAATATATGAGTGGAGGATTTAAAGGAATAAGTTGAGAGAATAGTGGATATGTAATTATGATACTCTTCAAGACTTTCATGTATATAAGAGAGTGCTCTCTTTTCATGAGGGAGTCATGTTATTCATAATTGGATCATGTTATTCATAATTTAGTTTTTTAATTAGGAGAAGGGGATTCTTAGATTTGATTCTTTCATTGTTATTCTTTCATGCTTTTTCATTTGATTCTTGTAATATAATTTGAGATTGATTTATGGTGTGAGCTCACATATGTCTTTTTTCATTCAACTCTTCATATGTTGTATTCCTTTCCTAGATTAATTTTCTTCTTTCCTAGTTAGTCTTTCAATGCTTTCCTAGATTAATTTCTTTTCAGCAATTTAGAATTAGATTAGATCTACTTCAGTCCTGCATATATAGTGTGTGTGCTTTGTAAGCCTACAAACCTCGAATTGACAAATTAAATGGTTGGGCAATTACTACAACGGAATTAAATGACAATATTTCTGCCTAACAGGTGGAAGGAAGGGGAAAGGATGGAGAGTTCAACTCTCTCTTGATATTGGAGGATTATATATTCCTCTTGGAGGTTTATTCCTCCCTTTACATTTGGAAATTGTAGCTACCTTTGGAAGTCATTACTTCCCTTGAACAATAACTATTGATTATTTCTCATATATTTTGCAAGGTGTATTGTGGTGTATTGGTGTAACTCTTATACTATTTTTCATTGCTCATTGGATATAATTGAATGGTTTAAGTATAAGTTGAAAAGTTTTTTAAATTTTACTTGATATTGATTCACCCCCTTCTCAGTATCAACAATTGCAATGCCTTTACAGCCTATATCAATAGAAGAACCATTTGAACAATGGATACTTGATGTTATTGGATACATAAACCTAAAATCAAGCAAAGACCATTTTGTAGATTCTCGTTGCTACATATTATTTCAAAAAATGGCAAGAAGCAATAACATTAAAGAAAGCAGATTCAAAATAACTTACAAAATTCCTTAAGGATAATATTTTAACAAGATTTTTATTTCCTAAGAAATTTATTACAGATAATAAATTGATTTTTGTTGGATCAAAATTTACAAAGTTTCGTGGAGAGTTTAACATTTTAATGGGACAATCCTCTATAGGTAAAATCCTTAAAAATACTATTGATAGAAATCAAAAGAATTGACATTTAAAATTAACATATGCATTATGGATGAGTAGATTGACACCAAAGAATAGAATTGAGACATATCCATATAATCTCGTGTATGGAAAAGAGGAAACAATACCAATCAATTTGAAAATAAATGCTTTGACAAATACAATCAATATTGAGGATCCAAAAGAACTCTCGCCACTTTGATAAATGATACAATCAGCTCATTAAATTGGAGGAACAACAAAATGAATAATTCCATAAAATGAATCAAAGGAAACAAAGTGTCAAAACATATTTTGATCAAAGGACACCAATAAATCCAAAAAGAAACCCTCTATGCATACAAAGTTTGAGGCATTATGGATTGGTCCTTAAATCATCGAAAAAATATTAGGGTACAATTCTTATTTTATCAAGGACATGAAAAGAACAATCCAGGAATTTGCATTCAATGGCTAGCATCTTAAAAATTACATTTCCTAATAGATATTTTCCCTCACTTCTACATATTTTTTTTGTTGTTGTACATCCTATTTAATATTTTCAATTCTTTTAGTGAGTCCAAGCCTAATAGGTTAGATTATGGATTCTTGGTAACCCACAAGGGGTTATCATCCCATATTTGGAGCCAATATTTTACCCCTACATGTTTCTTAGTCAGTTGAGGTCCCATATGTTCTGTGTCATGGAAAATGCACCTTTCCTTTCCGTGATATATATATTGTACCATACTTGGTCACTTTTCCATATCTTTTTGGGTTCACGGGTTGACAGATTCACGTGTGCATCCTTTCATATTTCACAAGTCCATTGCCAACACTTAGTTTATTTTTGTCTCTTTTATTGCAGATTCCCAGACTCATGGACTCATTTTCATTCGTATTTCATTCTTGTGAGTCCAACAGGCAACTTCCAACACTTAGTCATTTTATGACTCATGGCAGGTTTGTGGACTCATGGACTTGTATAAACTTTTCTTCCATATCCAGCTCCCCTCCATGACGTGTCCCTACTCTTTCACATTTATAGAGATATATTTAACGATAATTCTATAGACTCAAGTGCTAATTGAGTTTAAAAAATGTCTTTATTAATGGAATATTTCTTGAGGCAATTACATTTATTTCATATTAATTCTTACATCGAAAATAGAACTTAAGTAATATTATGAAAAAAGATCTTATCAATATTGTAAAACAATGTTCGATAGAAGTTCCCCAACCTGGTTAACATGGCCGAGAGAAAGAAACATTTCTATGTAGATACTTTGAATTTTTTCTCCCGAGAAGATCACAACTATCATTGGTTGAGGTCCTATTGGTATTATGTCACTTTTTCAAACATAGACAGTAAAACAATTTGGACGTCAGGAATAAGTCTTGTTGGGTGTGTCCCCGAATTTTTTGACTGCAAAGAGATAGTCAATTGATGTCCATAATTTTTTTTTTAGAGTCAGACGAAGATTCCATTACAGAATGGTTACCCTATCTCTTTGGCACCAATACTTTTCAAGAACTTGTTGAAATTACCAGAGCCAACTCTCATGTACAAAGAAAATGAAGCTAGAACTTTTCTCAAGGGAAAAAATAATGGAATAGAGCTTCTACAAGAATATTTTGAAGACCCTACAACAATGCTACAATCTGTATCCATGATTAAGTTTAGTTCCTTAAAAGACCCATATCGATAAATTGCTTGGATTTTCACTAGAATCATTGGTTAGTATTCTAGTATGACTATTCCTTAGTTGTTCGTGTATATTTTACATTTCCCAGTTCATGAAAATGCTATATTTGATTGGGAAAAAATCATATCTAATGAAGTCTCTGCAAAACTAGTAAATTTCAAGAGTGAGAAGAAGTTCTACATGGCCTCTTATTTGATATTTTTCATTATATATTGTCTCATTTTAAAAGACTTGAGCACTGGAAAGAGGCTAAATTGCAAGGTCGACCTAGTAACCATGTGGTACAGATATTTGTGGAGACAAAATTTTATTCATTATTTCTATGAAGTTTATAATGATTTGTGTCTGTATTCAAGAAACTTCTTTTCAGATAGAATACTTCTAGACTATCATTGGAAGCATCTGCTTTTCAAGATAGAAAGGGGATTTTGGAAAAAAATGGATGATTATAATATTATCAGAGTTTTTTGTTATCATGAAAAAACCCCTTTTATCCCCTGTTATTGATGAAGGAGCATCACATTCAAACTCAAAGGAGAAATCGTGGAGGCAAATATATGACATCTCAGCATGACAAAATTTCAAATCAACATTTAACTCAAAAATAAACTAGTTGTTGATATATTTTGGAAACAACGTTTTTAAATATATCTTGCTTGTAAAATTATTATACGGATGTAAGGAGTTGCAAATAGGGAGGGGGAGCCCTTATTGGGTAATAACCGATAGTTATTTTAATAGGACAAAGTAGGTAACCACTAGAACCTGATCGAATAGGTTGCAGACAAGATGCAAAAGAGCTCGAGCAACCACTCCTTAGACAATTTTGTTGTTGTTTTATTGTAGATATTAGAGAAGAGAGGGGTATTAGACAAGAGTAGAGTAGCAGAGTAGAAGAAAGACGCAGTGAATAAATTTAATACTATGTAACTTTATTTCATGAATGAACAAAGCAAACATAATTTTTCCAATTCCTTGGACAATGTTCATTATGATGTGTGATTGAATGGATGATATATTTTGTATGTGTTTTAGTTCATTTTTGTTTATGTATGGTTGTTAGAATTGATCATATGACTTTGTGATGAAACTGGATAAGTTTCGATTGTTGCTCTTCTGAAACGTGTATGTAAGGTGTGCATATCATACACAAGGAGTGTGTTGATAGAGTCTTGAATTAACTCACAAAGTTCATAAGGAACAACGAGAAATTAGACCAAGTGCAAGGAGTGCACAATGTTAAGGAGTGACTAATTGTTGAAGAACTAGAACATAGGAGTGAAAGAAGTGAGGGAAGAATTTCTTCCAAAGAAACCCTTCGATCTAAGTTTGTCGAGAGCCCAAGTCTACAAGGAGCACATGGGAGATCAAAATATTGAAGGGGATAAAGCTCAGAAGAGATAGCGAGGAGAAATATTTGAAGGAGGGTGAAGTTCGGAAGGCTTCATGAATTATCGATCAAGAGTTGTCCAGGAGGGAGCAAGATCATTCCAGACTGTTGGATCTGGATAAGGTGTGTGATATTTAAGTCTCTTGAAGCATAGAGGAGACTGGACTGTCAAAGTCCCAAAGTCCCAAAGTAATTTCGGACCATCGATCATCAAGGAGGATAGGTGGTGCAAGATCCACAACTCCGAAAGTTTGTGGACAAGGAGGATGTGAAATAGCTAAAGTAAGTCTCGACTATCAGATCTAGAGGGACACATGGTGATGAATCATGATCTTTAGATAAATGCATTTGGGTTTCATTTGAGAGTTGAAACTTCCAATACCCAAAGTCCGAAGTGAATCTGGACCATCAGATCCAGAGGACACGTGACATAAATCTGTGGACTTCGGCTAGGTAAAGACCTGAAGTAAATCATAGACACCAGATTAAGGGGGACATGCGGTTCAAACCCATGGACTCCGGGTAAATACTAGAAGTAAATATCAGTCGTTCTATTCAAGAGAACATGTGGTAGAAATTTGTGCCCTTCAAGGGAAAGTGAAATTTGAGAATTTAGTTTTCTGAAGACAGAAGACCTGAAGCGATCACAATCGTCTATATATGGAAGACACGCGTCAGTGGATTGCGATCTTCAGATAAAAGAAATTTGGGGAATATGAGAGTTGAGAGTTGATATTTTTGAATTCTGAAATCCTGAAACAGTTAGAGTCGTTGATTGAGGAGGACACATGGCAGGAGATTTGTCATTACAGAGAAAGTAAGGTTTGAGAGTTGAAAACTCTGAAACCTGAATTGCGAAGAAAATCATGATCATTGATTTGAAAGGCGTAGATATGAGTCATTGATCAATATGCCTCATTCAATATCATGATATCAATTATCACGCTCAACTATGGGGTCAAAAGATGCTCGAGTTTTAAAAATCTGAGAGCAGGCTGTAATTGAAACCACAGTATTGCAAAAGGAATGTGTGGTGATTGATGGTGAATTGCGAGGACAAAAGAGGTGTGGTCTAAAACCATTTTTGTTCATGTTGTAATTGTTAATATTATGGTAGCTGTGAGAGGTATTTACCTCTACATGTGAACCTGACGAGAATAGAAGACTCCGGGAAGCAAGAGAAACCCTAATGAATTGGCTAATAACCCTAGAATCCTTGTCGGCTCAAGAATATAATTTATATTAGGCTATTATCCTCCAAGAGAAGAAGTTGGCCATAATTAATAATAATATACTGAATAGACACCTACCCAGAAGGAGAAGTCAGCCCCAGTAAACTGGCAGGATTACTATAAATACAGGGCGCGAGTTTCTCATTTGACACATCTAAGGGACTGCAGTTTTCCCAGTTGGTGCACACTGCAGGTGTAGCTGGTACGCAGGTTTGGAGGAGGGTTGCAGGTGCAGCTGCAGTAGCAACAAGTTTCAGTATTTGGATTGGATATCTCTTGGCTAGGGTTTGGACTATCTGATCAGCTTTTTGTGATGCGCTATCCTTGGGGAGAGATGCGCTGCTCTTTGTTTGTCTATCTAGCCTAGGGTTTGATTCCGTAAGAATTCTTAGGTCAAGGTTAAGGTGCTCGGAGGGAGTCTTCGGCCTGTGGTTTGGAGACGAGGGTATCGTCGTGGTAAAACGAGCACACAATCCTTTATATTCTAACAGGTTATGGGCCCACACCCCTTCAGTCAGCCTAAAATGCTGGAAGGAAACATAGCCGCTAGATATTGAGCTCGTTGAGGAACTCCCGGTAGGGTTACTAACAGGAGCAGCTTCCAAAAGCACTGCAGCTAGGGTTACCAGCAGAAGCAGTTGCAGAAACCCTAAACCTCTTGTTGAGACACCTTAAGTGATGATATTGACCTAATTTCCGGATAGATTAGTGCTCCATAGCCCAGCGCATCTCCTGGTACACTCAGAAGGCCAAGACGTGAAGTTTGGATCTCTGGTCAAATCTAGGGTTTGACCAAGTCAAGCAAGCCATGACGAACTCTATGAAGTCTGAGAACAAGCTAGAAGGAGCCTCCAACTTCAGAGCATGGAAGACAAGGATTGACCTCATCCTTGCTAAGAATAAAGTGTTGGACATTGTGAAAGGAAAGATCGTGAAGCCAGAGTTTATAGAAGGAGAAGAGAAGGAACCGCAGAACATTGCAGCTATGGAGAAGTTCAAAGACGTTGACATCAATGCCATGAGTATCATAGTGGATTCCATAAAAGACCACTTGATACCCTACATCTCCCATCTTGACTCATCTAAGAAGATGTATGATTCCCTAACTAATCTCTTCTCAGTCAGAAACATTGGACAAGTTATGAGTCTGGAGAATGAACTTTGTGACATGAAGATGAATGATGACGAT
>ML786351.1:66080-98908 GCA_009831015.1 Picea engelmannii | reverse complement strand
CACTTGATACCCTACATCTCCCATCTTGACTCATCTAAGAAGATGTATGATTCCCTAACTAATCTCTTCTCAGTCAGAAACATTGGACAAGTTATGAGTCTGGAGAATGAACTTTGTGACATGAAGATGAATGATGACGATAGTATAACATCCTACTTTGTAAGGATATCCCAGCTAAGAGATCAACTACAAGCTATTGAATAGATCACTTCAGAAAAGGAATTGGTGAACATAGTACTCAATGGTCTTCCCAAGACATGGGATGCATTTTCCGCAAGCATGAACACAAGGAAGGAGTACCCGACATTTGAAGAACTTTGGAATTGTTGTGCTCAAGAAGAATCAAGGATCAATGCAAAAGAGAAACCTCAAAAGAAGTACGATGATCAAGCCTTCACAGCAAGATTCAAGAACTTCAAGAATAAAAGGAAGTTTGGTTCAAGAAGGAAGCCAAATCAAGAGAAAGACATTTCAGAAATACAATGCTTCAACTGTCAGAAGTATGGTCACTACAGGAATCAGTGTCCCAAGATAAACAAAAGGAAGAAGAAACACTAAGCATCGATTTTCGAAGAAAAGGAACCGATAAAGAAGACTAAGCAGGATGGAAGAGATTTCTTCTACTAAAAGGTAACAACACTTTTCTTATTTATGTACATATCTTGCTTGCATCATCTTTGTACATATCTTGTATATCTATCTCTTGGTAGATAATGTGTTCCAAGAAGAACTATACCTATGGAAGAACAAAAAGATAAGAATGAATATCATTAGATAATACATATGAAAGGATGAAATATAAATCATGTGGAAGCTACTACAAGACGAACCAATCCCGAAGAAACTTAGAAGCCAGACATCAAGAGAAATTGGGAAAGACTTATGACGACAACCAAGACGGAAGCATGGACTCTGTTAAGACAAAGAAAGCCAACTCTATTATATATTGCAGAAGACAATAAGGTTGCACATGGAAGCGTGGACTCTATTATATATTGCAGAAGACAATAAGGTTGCAGATGGAAGCGTGGACTCTATTATATATTGTAGAAGACAACAAGGACATAGACAGAAACCAGACAAAGGGAGCAGATTATATACACTATTACAGGAAGCAAGGATTAGGAGGGAGCTAATCCTGTGATCGATTGAAGATGATGGAAATATATATCCATGGTAGCATCCATAAAAAGACAGTACATGTTCAGTTCAACTGCAGAAGAAGAACTTTCGAGGAGAAGCCTTAAAGTATTCCTGGTTGACCATCCAGATCTGTGAAACGATGATGAACGGAAGAAGTGGAATCTTTAGAGCATGGAATCCATAAGAAACTCCATGAACCCAAAAGCTAAAGAAGAACATGAAGATTCAAGAACAACCTGTCATTACCAGCCTGATATGAACTCACCAAAAGGAAATCAAGCAGAAGAATCGTGATGAAGGACAGTGTATGGAAGACTTATAAACGAAATTATTGCGAGATCCAGAACCAGAAGTTCTCTCAGATGGAGGGAGAAAACTATGATGATTGATTGTTCCAGTACACAAGACTTATCTCTATATAAGTCATTATATCATCTGCAAACATCCATGAGCCAGAATTATACATCAGATGAATGCAAAGACTGTTCTCCATAAGAAATTGAGTAAAGAGCGCATGCAGAGAAGTCTCAAGACTTTCAAGCATACCAGAAAGATACTCCTGTATGCAAACAAGAAGAAGACAACTTGGCGGAGAACCTCCAGTGCATAGCAGAAGCATGGTGAATATTTCTATAACATCAAGATGACTACTGAGAAGATCAGATCTCATGATGACAGAAGAAGTACCACATGGATATGTTCTAGTTCTCCAACTATGATATAATATATTGTTCACATCTACAAGAAGCCTTCAGAGTGTTCCAGACTACAGTACAAGCATTACACTACCCATGATGAAGTCCAGAAAGAAGAAAATGTTTTCTCCAATACATATCTCCACAGATGAGAAGATAAGCATACATTTTGGTAAAGCCTCTATCCAAGATGAAAGGACATGCATACTCAAGCTAGAGCTCATGGAAATAACTCTATTAACCATAAGGGAAGACTCTCCAAGCCAGAAGAAGGTACGCAAACATTTATTTTTGTGATTGAAATAACTCTCCAGTTAGGAGGGAGCATTTATCTTTGTAATAGTCCATATTGGACAGATGCTTTCCAGTTCGGAAAGTGGATTGAGATTTCTGACAGATAGTGGCTTCCCATTGTAGTTAACATGGGAGGAAGACTGATTGCTGATGTATCATAGACAACGACTTTCCATTTATGGGGAGTGGTCTAGGACACTCATTCTTCTTGGCAGTCACTCTGAGTAGTGGTCAAGTAGAATGGTCCACCTCGCCGGGCAATCATTCTTTCGAAGTTCACAGTTGTGAGAAGTTTCAAAGAATCGTCCATTTGGAGGTTGATGCAGGACAAACATTCCTCGAGGGCAGACTCATTCTTTCTAGGATACACTTTGTTTAGTGTCGGAGGAATGGTCCAGGGTGGGGAATGGTCCAAACATTTACTCCTCGAGGGAAGACTCATTCGCTCTAGGATACACCTTGTTTTGTGTCGGAGGAATGGCCCAGGGTGGGGAGTAGTCTAGGCTCAGCAATCAGGGACAGTTATTCCTCGAGGGCAGACTCATTCTCTCCAGGCTATAACTTGTTTGGTGTCGGAGGAATGGCCCAGGGTGGGGGATAGTCTAGGACAGTCATTCCTTAGGGAAGACTCATTCCCTCCAGGTTACACTTTGTCTAGTGTCAGAGGAATGGCCCAGGGTAAGGAATGGCCCAAGCATTTCTCGAGGGCAGACTCATTCTCTCCAGGTTACACTTTTTTTAGTGTCAGAAGAATGGCCCAGGGTGGGAAATGGTCCAGGTTCAGAAATCAGAAACAATCCTTCTTCCTAGGTTGAGAAGAATGGGGAAGATAGCCTATTATTGATATTCTATGTTGAGGGAAGACATTCTTTCAGATCTCACAGATGTGAGTGAAAGATTGGCCCAGATGATTATTAATGATATGCTATGTTGAGGGAAGACATTCTTTCAGATCTCACAGATGTGAGTGAAAGATTGGCCCAGATGATTGTTGTTGATATTATATACTGAGGGAAGACACTCTTTCAGATCTCATAGACATGAGTGAAAGATTGGCCCAGATGTTTCAGTTTTTATCATAACATTGTTTCTATGCAGATGAAGACTACTGTGGTGGCAAACATTCTTTCAGATCTCACAGACGTGAGTGAAAGATTGGTCCAGATGATACAGTTTTTATCATAACATTGTTTCTATGCAGGATTCTCTTAGATGTTTGTTATGAAGACTATATGGCAGTAGATGAGAACTATTGTGGTGAATATGTTTCACTATTGTTGATCAAGTACTTGTATGTTACTTTATGTGGTAGTTAACCACTGGATTGTAGTTGTGTACTATGGGAATAGACACAGGTGTGTTCTATAAATTGATATTGTTCTAGTTGTCATAGGAGATTATCCAGTTGGATAATAATGACAGGTTCTCGTGGTGCTACCAATTGAATGGTTTGTTGTGCTCAAGACCATTGTTCTTCTAATTTCCTTGAAGACTATCAACAGTTTATTGGAGATGATGATCATTCAGATGAATGATGAACAGATATTTTCCAGACGGAAAATAATTCAGAGCTTTTACACCTCTTGTATCACTCTATGGTGAGAGTGACTTATTCAACATCATATTACTCAAATGAAGTATGGTTACGAAAGATGATGCAACTGATAGTAATGGTGATGCTCATGATCTAGTCATGAAATAGTCTAGATGACTATATTGATGCTACCGGGTAAATGGTATGTTTTGTGCTCAAGTCCATTACCTGTAAATACCTCTCTAGCTAGGAGGGAGTGTTAATATTATGGTACCTGCGGGAGTTATTTACCTCTACATATGAACCTGACGAGAATAGAAGACTCCGAGAAGCAAGAGAAACCCTAATGAATTGGATAACAACCCTAGAAGCCTTGTTGGCTCAAGAATATAATTTATATCAGGCTATTAGCCTCCAAGAGAAGAAGTCGGACAAAATTAATAATCATATACTGAACAGACACCTACCCAGAAGGAGAAGTCGGCCCCAGTAAACTGGCAGGATTACTATAAATACAGGGCGCCAGTTTCTCATATGACACATCTCAGGACTGCAATTTTCCCAGTTGGTGCGCACTACAGGTGTAGTTGGTGCGCAGGTTTGGAGGAGGGTTGCAGGTGCAGCTGCATCAGCAACAAGTTTCAGTATTTGTCTTGGATATCTCTTGGCTAGGGTTTGGACTATCTGATCATCTTTTTCTGATGCACTATCCTTGGGGAGATATGCGTTTCTCTTTGTTTGGATATCTAGCCTAGGGTTTGCTTCCAAAATAATTATCAGGTCAAGATTAAGGTGCTCGGAGGGAGGATTCAACCTGTGGTTGGGAGACGAGGGTATCGTCGTGGTAAAACGAGCACACAATCCTTTATATTCTAACAGTAATCACATGTTCACATGAGGTCATATCCCAAGGTCACATCCAAGAAGGGGCTAGCGCCTGAAACATGATAGTTCAATAACGTCAAGGGAGAGGTTGCACGTTCCATAGGACCTGCACCAAAAGGTTGAAAGAGCCTGTGTTCAATTACAGGCTGAGACCATCAAGGTTTCAAAGAGCCGATTTGTCTCACAAAATCGAAGATCCTTGACAGTGAGGTCACGTAGCCCGAAGGAGAGTAGGGGAGATGCATTAGGTGGTATTAGAGCTATTGAATTTGTTTGCAGACAACAGACAAAAAAGAAAGGAGATATATAGATAAAATTAGTTGTATCAGGAGTTGATTCTATTTATAGACATTAGAAGGTGAGGAAGTGGAATCATGCCACCCAAAAGGCATAGAGAGAATCCATAAATGGAAGAAAAATGAGGCGACTCAGAACGATATTGGACGCCATGGAAACAACACAGAGGAGAGCACCAGAAACTGGAGATATCAGTGAAGATGAAAGTGAAGAGATAGAGGTCGAAGAAGATGTAGCAGAGGATGTTGCAGAAGACCGCTTATTGAAATTTGTTTCACTAATAGGAGCCAGAACAAAAATAGAGTCACCAATGTATGAAGGCAATTTAGAATTTGAAGAATTGTTAGATTGGGTATGAGCTATGGCCAAGTACATCAATTACAAAGATATCAAAGAATACAATATGGTGAAGCATGCAATGAGAAGACTGAAGGGTCACACAACACTATGGTGGGACAACCTGTAAGCCGATCGAAGATGCAAGGGAAAGTAGAAAATTAAAAGATGGGATAGAATGGTAGACAAGATAAAAGAAAAAATTATAATGAAGGACTATCAAATCAATCTATTCATAAGATTGCAGAACTTGAGACATAAAATCTTATCTGTGAAGGAATAAACTGAGCAATTTTATAGACTAAACATTAGGGTTGGATAGAAAGAGAATGAGGATGAAAAAATAGCTAGGTATATCAATGGATTGAGATATGAAATACACAATGATATCAACATGATGTCTATTAGTAAAGTCGAGGATGCTTATCAAGAAGCCTTGAAAGCTGAAGAGAAATTGGCCAAAAATAAAATCCAACGAAACAAAGGAGGAAATTCAAGAAGAGGTAAGGGAACCAACAAAGAGAAGTCCCAGAAACCAAAGAATGAAGCTGGAAAGCAGCATAATTACCCTAATAAAGGTGGAAGTTCTAGAGAAGGGAAACATGGAGGAAGAAGATATTTTCCTAGAGGAAGAGAAAGAGCGAGAGGAAGTGATGTTAGATGTTATGCATGTGGAAAGACATGGAACATGTCTTGGGAATGCCCAAAGAGGAAGAAAGACACAAAAGGATGAAAAGCACAGATTTCGAAATCATAGAAGAATGTGGAAGAAAAAGCAGTAGAAGGAAGAAAGAACTTCATGATGAGGAAAGTTCTTCTTAAACCAGAGAAGGAGGTAGAGAAACCGATTCAACAAACAAGTCTATTCAAAACTGCTTGCAAGATGAAAGACAAAGTTTGCAAGATGATCATAGATAGTGGGAGCACTGAGAATATAGTATCCACAGATATGGTGGAGAAACTGGAACTGAAGACAACTGCACATCCAAACCCATACAAGGTATCATGGTTGCATAAAGGACATAAAGTAATGGTAAGTCAACAATGCCAAGATGAAATTAAAATAGGAGTCTATAGGGATGAAATATTATGTGATGTAATTCCTATGGATGTTTGTCATATTTTATTGGGGAGATCATGGTAGTTTGACTAAAACATTATGCATGATGGGAGAAAAACTGCTTATACCTTATAAAAGAATGGTAGGACACATATGTTGTTTCCAATAGAATACAAAGAGAAAAAGAGGGAAGTTGGTTCAAGTATACTTCTCATGAGTGGGAAGAAACTCTTGAATGAAGTCAATAAGGAGTAAGAGATGCAGTTTTCTATAGTGAGGAAGCCAAGAGTTATCCTTACAAATACTTATGTCGAGGATTTACCTAAATAAATCCAGGAACTATTAAAAAACTTTGTTGACATGGTAGTGGATGAGTTACCTCACTCATTTTTTCCCATTAGGAGTATAAGTAATCATATTCACCTTATTCCAAGAGCTAGTTTACCAAACAAAGAAGCTTATAGGTTGACACCTAGAGAGAATGAGGAAGTCAAAAATCAAGTCCAAGAGTTGTTGGATAAATGTTTAGTCAATGAAATCCTAAGCCCATGCACAATACCAACTGTGTTGAGTCCAAAGAAAGATAGAGGATGGAGAATGTGTAAAGATTCAAGAGCCATCAATAAGATCACCATTAGGTATAGATTCCCTTTACCAAGGATGGATGATTTGATGGATTGTTTTAGTGGAGAAAACTTTTTTTCCAAGATAGACTTGAAGAGTGGATATCATCAAATAAGGATGAGAGAGGGAGATGAATGGAATACAACATTCAAGGCAAATGAAGGTTTGTTTGAATGGTTGGTCATGCCATTTGGGTTGACAAATGCACCAAGCACATTTATCAGATTAATGAATTAAGTATTGAAAGACTTCATAGGAAATTTTTTCATAGTGTATCTGGATGACATATTAATCTTCAGTAAGACAGAGGGAGAACACTTAAACCATTTGAAATCAGTAATGAGAAGGTTGTAGCAAGAAACATTGATGATAAATCTGAAGAAAAGCTCTTTTATGAAGACAAAAATCATATACTTTGGTTTTGTGATCTCTTCAAATGAATTGAATATGGATCCAAAAAAGGTGAGAGCAATCAAAGAATGGTCCTCTCGAGGAATCATATTTGAAGTAAGAAGTTTTCATGGATTAGCAAGTTTTTATAGAAATTTTATCAAAAAATTCAGTGGTATATGTACACCCATGCTGGACACTGTGAATAATAAACACGACTATTTTAATTGGATAGAGAAAGATGAAAAAAGTTTCAAAGTGTTGAAGGAGAAGATCACGGAACAACCAATTCTGGCCTTATCGGATTTTGGGAAAACTTTTCAAGTGAGATGTGATGCAAGTGGAGTAACTATTGGAGCAAACTTGAGTCAGGATAATAGGTTAGTTGCTTATTTCAGTGAGAAGTTGAATGACACAAAGATGAATTATTCCACATATGAAAAAGAATTTTATGCAATGATTCAGGCTTTGAAGAAGTGGAGGCACTATCTACTTCCTAAATAATTTATCGTGTACAGTGATAATCAAGCTTTGTAGTTTATTACTAGGATAGATAAGTTGAATTAGAGACAGGCTAAATGGGAAGAATTTATGTAGAATTTTACTTTTGTTATGAAACATATTGTTGGAACTGCTAACAAAGTTTCATATTGTTTGAGCAGGAGGAGTTTGATTGTACAGGAATTCCAAGTGGATACCTTAGGGTTTGAACACCTCAAGGAAATGTATTGAGAAGATCTAGATTTTAAGGAAACTTACGAGGCATGTAATAATCCTTTGTTGGGAGACAGAATCCCATGGACAGACTATTTGATCCAATATGGATTATTATTCATAGTGATCCAACTATCCATACTAAGATGATCAATCAGAGATAACCTGCTGAAAGAGAAACACATCAGAGGTTTAGCTGGACATTTTGGTCATGATAAGACATTTTCACAGCTAAGAAATTCATACTATTGGTCGAGCATGAGGGAAGAGGTGAAAAGGTTTTTGAACAAATGTAGAACTTGCTAGTGAACGAGTCCATGTAATACAAAAATCTCATACTTCTTTTGTGTATGGGAATTTTCGGGTAGAAAAAACTATGGTTCATTTGCAGATGTTTTGTTACTGGCCTCAAATGAAAGAAATTGTAACTAAATATGTAAAGGGGTGTGTGATGTGTTCTACTTGTAAGACCACTAATAGAAAAATGGGGCTATACTCACCACTTCTTTTTCCATCCCATCCATGGGAAATGTCGCTATGGATTTTGTAGGGGGTTTACCCATGATCAAAGGGGTCATGATTATTTGTATGTGGTAGTGGATAGGTTCAACAAGATGTGCACCATGATGCCATGTAAAAAAACGATCACTATTGTGAAGACTGCTAATCTCCTCTTTCATCATGTTTGGGTTCACTTTGGGTTACCCACATGCATCATCTTGGATTGATATACTAGATTCCTTAGGGACTTTTGTACTAGCTTGTGGAGAATGATGGAAACCAAATTGAAGAGGAGCACTACCTTCCATCCATAGACCAACAGAAAAACAAAGGTGATAAACCGAACAATGGTACTTTTTCTTTGAGACTATTGCAGCAAGCATCCCAAGTTATGGGATGAACATTTACCCTATGTACATCATTTGTAAAACTGAGATTTACATTCATCCACTTATATTTCACCTTTTGAGACATGTTTTGGGTACCTACCAAAAGTTCCTTTGGAATTGATGTACGGGAGATATGCCGATGTAAATGAAGAATGAACAGAGGGAAGAGCCTGGAAGTTCATCTAGAGGATTCAGCAGATAGATCAGGAAGTTCGGGAACAGTTGGAGAAAAGTGAAGCATAGTATAAAGCTCATCATGAGAAGCATAGGGTTGATCATCAATTCCAAGTTGGAGACCGGGTATGGATTCACATCAACAAGGATAGATTGAAGGGTGAAGGTAAGAAAATAAATCCCATTCATTATGGACCTTTCACTATCTTGGAGAAAAGTGGTACCAATGCTTTTCATCTGCATCTCCCACCTTACATGCAGATTTACTTAGCTGTGAACGTTGAGCACTTGAAACTTTTTGAGCCTCCCATGATCATGGATCAAGACGAGGAAGTTTCAATACCATCAGTTAATGAATTTGCACCTAAGTACTTGGATGAGATACAGGAAGATATCATCCTAGATAGGAGTACAAGGACTTCACATAGGGGTGAAGTTGATTATCTTTGAGTAGGCTTAAAAGGCACACATCCAAGGAAGGCAAAGTAGATCGAGAAGGACAAAGTGAGGAGACTCTTCCCTCACTTAATCATTGATTGATGAAAGCTTATGGTGGTCCAAAAATCTCTCATTGGGAAGGAGTGATCCAAAAAGGATCTAGATAAGGGAGTGATTTCATATTTGTTGTGGTGGATAGATTTTCAAAGATGGAACATTTCATACCATGCCAAAAAACAAACGATGCTACACACATATCCAATTTGTTTTTCAGAGAAGTGGTGAGACTACATGGATTGCCTAGGAGCATAGTCTCAGACAAAGACACAAAATTTGTAGGAAACTTTTGGAGAACCCTATTGAAGAGGTTGGAGACAAACCTATCCTCTAGTTCATCATATCACCCTCAAACAGATGGACAGACTGAAGTAGTAAACAGGAGTCTGGGAAAATTGTTAAGAAGTTTATTCACTGAGCAAGGTCATCAATGGGATCAGATTCTGGCACAAGAGAAATTTTCATTTAACAATTCAGTGAATAGGAGCACAAGAAAAAGTCCATTTGAAATTGTTTATGGTATACAATGAAGAGGGATTATAGAGTTGAGATATATGAATCAAGATGAGTTCAGAAGTGTTGGCACAAAAGATTTTTCAACAGAAATGCAGAAAATCCATAACAGAGTCAAAGAGCAACTACAGGACAACAACCTGAAATATAAGAACAAAGTTGATCAGAAGAGGAGAAAAGTTCAATTCGAAGTGGGATATAAATTTTTAGCTCATTTGAGGAAGGAAAGGTTTCCAAGGGGAACATATAACAAGTTGAAATGAAGAAAATAAGACCATCCATGATTCTCAAAATATTTGCAGCCAATGCTTATGAAATTGTATTACCAGAAAATGTTCGGATATCACCGATATTCAATGTTGCAGAACTATATCTTTACAGGAGAGATGATGAAGGAGAATGAGATGATTAGAAAGAAGTTTAGTGGGAAGAAAAATTACCCACAGCAGAAAAACCTCAGATGGAGAGAATCATTGAAAAAAGAGTTGGAAAGAAGACCATGAGGAAGACATATCCTGAATACTTAGTGAAGTGGAAAGACCATCTGGTGGAATATTCAAGTTGGGTCACTGAACTTGATATTTTGAAGCATGGAAAAACAATGCAGGAGCTCATGGGCAAGATTCCATGAATATTTTAGCCATAGGAATATGATGTAGGATCATCACCTTCAAAGTCAAAGGAGAAAGCGTGGAGGAAAAGAGATGACATCTCAGCATGACAGAATTTCAAATCAACATTTAACTCAGAAATAAATGAGTTGTTGAGATAATTTGGAAACAAGGTTTTTAAATATATCTTTCTTGTAAAAGTCTTATACAGATGTGAGTTGCAGATAGGGAGGGGGAGCCTTTATCGGTTAATAATTGATAGTTATTGTAATAGGAAAAAGTAGGTAATCGCTAGAACCTAATAGGATAGGTTGCAGAAAGGACGCAGAAGAGCCCGAGGAGGCACTCGTTAGATAGTTTTGTTGTTGTTGTATTGTAGAGATTAGAGAAGAGAGGGGTATCAAACCAGAGTAGAGTAGCAGAGTAGAGGAAAGACGCAGTGAAGAATTGTAATACTATGTAACTTTATTTCATGAATGAATAGAGCAGACATAATTGTTCCAATTCCTTGGACAATGTTCATTATGACATGTGATTGAATGAATCCTATATTCTGTATGTGCCTTAGTTCATTTTCATTTATGTATGTTTGTTAGAATTGATTATATGAATTTGTGATGAACCTGGACAAGTTTAGATTGTTTCTCTTATAAAAATCGTATGCAAGGTGTGCATATCATACACGAGGAGTGCATTGATAGAGTATTGATTTGACTCAGAGAGTTCAAAAGGAAAAACGAGAAATTATACCAAGTGAAAGGAGTGCACAAATTCAAGGAGAGACTAAGTGTCGAAGAACCAGAATAGAGGAGCGCAAGGAGTGTGGGGAGAATTTATTCCAAAAAAACCCTTCGATCTGAGTTTTTCAAGAGTCCAGGAGTGCAAGGAGTGCATGAGAGATCAAAATCTTCAAGGGGATCAAGCTCATAAGAGATAGAGAGGATAAATATTTGGAGGGTGAAGTTCTGAAGGCTTCACAAAAAATCGATCAAGAGTTATCCAGGAGGGAGCAGGATCATTGCAGACCATTAGATCTAGATAAGGTGTGTGAGCTTTAAGTCGCTCGAAGCGCAGCGGATAGCAGACTATCAAAGTCCCGAAGTAATTTGGGACCATCCATCATCAAGGAGGACAGGTGGTGCAAGATCCAAAACTCCAGAAGTTTGTGGACAAGGAGGAGGTGAAATAGCCGAAGTAAACATGGACCGTCAAATCCGGAGGGACACGTGGTGACAGATCATGAGCTTCGGATAAATGAATTTGGGTTTCAGTTGAGAGTTGAAACTTCTGAAACATGAAGTCCGAAGTGATTCTGGACCGTCAGATCCAGAATAAACACAACATAAATCTGTGGACTTTGGGTAAATACCCAAAGTAAATCATAGTCTTCAGATTAAGGGGGACACGCGGTGCAAATCCATGGACTCCGGGTAAAGAAATAAAGTAAATATAAGTTGTCCAATTCAAGAGAACACACAACAAAAATCTGTGCACTTCAAGGGAAAGTGAAAGTTGAGAATTGAGTTTTCTGAAGTCCAAAGACCCGAAGGGATCCCAGTCGTTGATCTGTGGAAGACATGCGTCAGTGGACTCCCAGCTTCGGATAAAATCAATTGGGGGATGATTAGATTTGAGAGTTTATATTTCCGAAGTCTGAAATCCTGAAACGGTTAGAGCCATTTATTGAGGAGGACACATGGTAAGAGATCTGTCATTGTGGAGAAAGTAAGGTTTGAGAGTTGAAAACTTCGAAACTCGAATCATGAAGCAAATCACGACCATTGATTTGAAAGGGGTAGATCTGATCTGTTGATTTTAAATGGGTGGATCTGATTCATTGATCGAGAGGCCTCATCTGAGATCGCAATATCAACAGTCACACTCAATTACGGGGTCAAAATATGCTCGAGTTTTAAAAATATGAGAACGGGCCGCAATTGAAACCACGGTATTGAAAAAGCAACACGTGGCAATTGATGGTGAATTGTGGGGAGAAAATTGATGTGGTCTAAAACCACTTTTTGTCAACCTGCAATCACATTGTCACATGAGGTCATAGCCCAAGGTCACATCCAGGAAGGGGTTAGTGGAAAAGGGGCTAACGCCTGAAAACGATAGTTTATCAGCGTGAAGGGAGAGGTTGTGGGTGCCATAGGAACTACACCAAAAGGCCTAAATATCCCATGTTCAATTACAAATTGAGACCGTCAAGGTTTCGGAGAGGCGATTTGGCTCACAGAATGGAAGTTCCTTGTCCATGAGGTCGCGTAGTCGGAAGGAGAGTAGGGGGGATGCATCAATTATGTACTAGGTAAATTATTTGTTATAAAAGTATCAAGACAATACAAGTCTTGGTTCTTTACTTTCTATGAAAAAGGGAAGAAATAATTCATCCCTTTTCCCTAGAAAGTTGGTGAAATTCTCTTGAGAGGAATTGATAAAATTGATGAAATTGCTTCTCATCTCGACCAATACAAACTAACATTTGCAGAAGAGAATAAGGGATTCTATCTTAACGGCCTCTTTTAAAATCATATGGTATGAGTTGGAATTAGTCTTGCATTTTCTAATACCTTTATATTTGGAGAAGAAGAAGGAGATATCCATGACCCTCATATTCATGATGTTGAGAAAAAATATGGTGATATAGAAACTATTGTAAGTACCATAGAGAGTTACAAACAAAGGGGAAAACCATAAGGTATGATGTTTTTAGATAACAATCCAAGTACCTGATAATTCCCTTTCACATGTTCAAACTTGGCAGAATACAAATATAGATGCTCTCCATGGTTTCCTTGTTTTTCTTTAGAAAACCAAGAATGTTCCAGTTTGTTTTCACCTTCCACATATTTCCACTCTCTAACATTCTTCATTTCCCTTGAGAGCTAAGGTGTTGGACCTTGAACAACTGTGCTATCAATTTTTTGTGTAGCATTCATGGGGGGGATAATTGCAATTCTGGATGCCATTACTGCAGGTCGTGATCCAAATACATTCACATATATTTCCTTTCCTACTATTTTTCCTATATGAAAAATAAAAAATATAAATTACGTCTTCATAATAATGATGGGGAAATGTTTATATTATAATAAAAATAAATAAAATCATCGACTATAAGATTTGAAATAAAAAAAATAATTCAAAAAAATTACCAGACTCATGGGGTATTGAGGGTTATGTTGGGACCAAGTATTTTCCTATGGGGGTGCTAGAGGCAATGTTGGGCATCAAACCATCCCCTTGTAGACCAATTACCTGTCTCAAGGGAAGCAATACTTGGCCTACAGGGGGTTTGGGTGATGCCCAACATCACCCCTACGACACTCCAACCGAAAAACTACCAATGGTATGACAATCTACTGATCTACCCCCCACGTCTAAGTCTCGATCTCCCATGGGACCAATAATTGTCTCAGAGGGGGGAAATTTTTACATTATAATAAAAAGAAAAAAAATCATAGAATATAAAATTTGAACTTTAAAAAAAAAATCAAAAAAGTTACTAGAATTGTGGAGTATTGAGGGAAATCTCGGGACCATGTATTGGCCTATGGGGGCACTAGCGACGATGTTGGGAATCACCCCAGCTGTGCGTAGGACAATTCCTAGTCCCATGGAGGCCAAGACTTGGCCTACTAGGGGTTGCGAAAATACTCGATATCACCCTGCAACACTCTGGCTGACAAACTACCGATGCACTGGAATTTTTTTGGTCAACCCCCGTACAGCCAAGTCATGCTCACCCACGTGACCAAGATTTAGCCATGGGGGGGATGGGGTGATTTCCAACATTTCCCTAATGACACTCTTACCAAAATACTTAGTCACGGGTAGGTTGGGGAAATGCCCAACATCATCCCCATCATCCCCATAGGACAAGACATGGTCCCGCATGGAGGGGCATCGCACCCACTAACTAGTAAGGGCCAAATTTATAAAACAATTATTAAAAACAATAAAAGTGTAACAGTTTTATAAAAAACACAATGATTTTTTTTTTATCTTAAAATCCTACAAATTTTGTTAAAATTTCTTCCAAAAAGGTCATAAATTATTTTAAAAGTTGCAATTTTTTATATAAAATATAATTTTTTTATGGTTTTTGATGATTTTCACAATATCATATAATTCAAATATTATCTTATATAAAAAAATTGGTAAATGCTAAGAATTAAAGAAATAACTAACCTCTGAAATGCTACATTCTCCTCGAATGTTTCCTTGATGCTTCATCCTTGTAGATTGATTCAAACTATTTAATGAATGTTTCTCAATATTTAGCACAATGTAAAAAGAAAAAACAAGAGTGTGTATATATAACAAAGATTATATGAATTAATGTTAACTTTAATGAATATGGGATAAATAAGAAAGAAAAAGATTGTTTCTATATGTACCTAAGATTATATGAACCATTACTAAGTTTAATGAATGTGGGACAAATAAAGAAACATGGAAGAAAATGTAATTAACAAATAAATAACGAATTAATAGAGTAAAAGTTGTATTTAATTTTGAAGGGAAACAATTGGGCGACAAGGATTTTGGAGGGGAAAACTTGAGGGGGTAATTTTAGAGGGAAAATTTTTGGGGGAAATTTTGTAGGGAAAAAGTTCATTCTACAAGTTATAAGATTGTCATTGGGAGGGTGAATATTTATATTTTTCTATGTTCTTTGTGAGAAGTGATGGATTGGTCGGTTAAAAAAGATTTTATTTTTGAGACATCAACAAATTGTTCACATACCTCTTATTTTGGGACTAGAAAATATTATGGAAATACTTGTAATGTTAATGAGTCGTCGTATTTTTCACCTAGTCATGATTTTTATCATAGTCCAAGCTTGATGTTATTCAACATGTTCATGAGGAAAGTCCTAAATCTGAGGAATTTGAAGGAACCAATGATAAAGAGGAGGAATGTGATCGTGATCAATCTATTTAGAAGTTTAATAATATTGAAAATACTCAAAATCTAGGACCAGGTGGAGACTTTGATTACAGTTTAAATGATTGGGATGATAAATTTCATCCAAATGAGGATTTTCAAGGTACTAATTAGGATGATGAAGATTTTCCTCCAAGTGAGGATTTTGAAGGAACTAATGAGTATGATAAAGAATTTCCCTCAAGTGGGGATTTTAAAAGTAGTGAAGATAATTATTCCAATCATGGACACTCTTTCGCAAATGGGGAATTTAAAGGCATCAATGTTGATGATGATGATTTTCCTCCAAGTGAGGATTTTCAACGTACCGATGAGGATGATGGATATTTCCCTCCAAGTGAGATTTTCAAGGCACTAATGAGGATAGTATAATATACTCTCTATGTAGGAACTAATGAGGGTAGAGAGTGTAATCCAGATAGAGACACTTGATACATATTCCAGATAATTTCTCAAGGAGATAAATATACAACTTATACAAAGAATATTCTCAAAGTGTTGAAGGAAATGGTAATTTTATTACATATGCATATTTTACATGATTATGGAAGAAATAAATCAACAATGTAGGTATTCCTAAGAAGTCAAGGATGAGGATTTACAGTATATGTGATACTCTTAAATCAATAAGAGATAAATATGAAAGGGTGGAAAGAGGTATGTATTTACAATATTTTTTTAATTGGATAGTTATAAACTATGAAAACATATTATCAATATTTTAATTTTATGTCATGTGCAGATTCCATAGCCAAAGCACTTCAAGAACATCATAGTCAAGAATAAAATGAAAGGAAAAAGTTGTACAAACATCGAAAAAAGTGTTATGATGCTCCAAAAAAATATATAGGTATGATCATTGATGGAATGGACCAGAAAAAAAAACTTCTACCACATTTTGTTTGTACACGAAAAAATTTACAAGAAGAGAATTTCATTCAAATTCACTTGGTTGGTTGTATGGTTTTTAATGAAAAAAGGTGTCGAAAGGTTTACTTCACAGCTCCAAATATTCATAATGATGCAAATATGACCATCACCATAATTATTCATCATGTGCTCACTCACTGGTCTATCAATCTTCCTCAAGTTCTATATCTACAATTAAACAACACTAGTTGTGAAAACAAAAATCAAATTATGTTTGGATATATAAGCATGCTTGTTCAACTAGGAATCTTTCAAAAGGTAAAAGTTGGTTTCATTTTTGTTGGACACATTCATAATCATATTGATCAAATATTCAGTGAACTCTTTAGTAACATTGAAGAGGAAATATGTTGGAAGCCTACCATCATTAATTGAATGTATTAAGAAATCATACATTCCAGAGCCTTTTTTTCACACATTAGAAGAAATTGTTGACATGTGAAGAATTATTCATGGATCGCAAGGTGAAGAAAAATTTATTGACAAACTTAATGAAATTATCTTCTAACATCAATTGTGTTTAAAAAAAAAATGATGGGAAAACACTTATATGGGGAAATAAGTATTCAACTACTCCAGAATGGGGGCCTTCACGAGGTTTATAATTTTTTAATTTTATTCCATATCATCCTATATTTGCATCAAATGCATTGTTATTGCAATCATTTGTTGAAATCCATAATCCATGGAGGCATAATAGAGATGTAGATTATTCTAAATTCTTGGAAGAAATTAAAAAGTCCATTAAAGATACATGTGAATACTTTGATGTTGTTGATTCTGTTTTGTGGGAGTCTTTTTTCAATTTTTAGAGTAACATAACTATAAGATCAACAAATGAAGATACACTTTTGAAGACTCCATTTCATTGGCCACAAAACATGCCAAATGAATCTGAAGAAATAAGCATTGTTGAATAACAAGAATCTCAAGGTGTTATTGAGTTTTCACAAGAAGAGAAACATAAATGTATATTGGTTCTATAAGATGACATGCACATTGTTAAGCCATGGAAGACTCTTACAAGGGTTTAGTACATGATATTAAGGAGGGTAGCATGATTTCAGTCTTCATGATTGAAGATCCACATGGTTATACATTCTAGATTGCAAAGGTTAGATGACATGCACATTGTTAAGCCATGGAAGACTCTTACAAGGGTTTAGTACATGATATTAAGGAGGGTAGCATGATTTCAGTCTTCATGATTGAAGATCCACATGGTTATACATTCTAGATTATAAAGGTTATAGCAATTGAACTGCATTCGTATGCACTAGATACACACTCATTTAATGGTGTCTACAATCTAGAGATGGTGGTTGAGAAACATGTCAGTAGAAAGAGAAAATTAAAGAGTGAAAATACAACTCTTCATCGCAGTGACCTCCTAAAATTACAGGATGTTGAAATACTTGTTTATGACTTCAATTTGAAAAACAAAGGAACTCTTTTCTCGAGGAAAACATAAATTATCAAGAGTTTGTTGCCAGAATAAATAACTGCAATATGGGATTTTGTTGAACCTAGTCTTAGATCTAAAAGTATTTTGGCATCTGAAATGTTGTGCATGCATGTAGACTCAGATGGTGTATTCATCGACAAGAGAGAAAATTATGGATCATCTACATCTTCATATGATCATTCATCTAAAGACAATGTAGACTCTAATGGTATTTTAGAATCCACGAGACAATTTGAATGTGTATGAAACATTTTCTGCATTTTTGATCCATATGATGTTTGTATGGAAACTATAAATGAGTGTTCAAATTACATATGATATTGCATGAAGTTGCGAAACATTTTTGTGTTTTATGAATTATATGTTTTGATTATGGAGACTATAATAATATGTATTAGCTCATATGTTTTTAATATGGCAAATGTAACAATACTTTTAAGAAATAATTTATGTTTCTTTCAATGTAATTTGTATTTAGTTTTTCTTATTAAAGGTAAAAACATATTTGGAAGTGATGTTGAATTTTTAAAGTATAGGGTGATATTTTTCATGGAATTATGTATTATCTTGTGCTTGGAGTAATGAAATAAGATTTAAAAATTAAACATTGTGTGGTTGATTTTATGATTTGTTTAGATTAGTGATGATTTATTTTACCACTTTAAAAAAATGTGTCATTTTAATACCCCAATTTTACCATGGGTTCTACTGGTAGCAATATTTTTCAGTTTAATGGTTGAATTTGAGGTTTTGGTTTTAATGGTACCAAGTGTTAAGAGTAATATTTCAAATCATCTATAATTTTATCATTTAGAAAATAAAATATTTCTTTAGGTAACATCAATTTTTCGTTTAGGTGTTAATTTAAAGGTTTTTTTGAGAAACTATATGAGTTTTAAATCCCATGCTTAAAAAATGTTGTAACTTTAACCCGGTTAGAAAAAATCATGCTACTGGTAGCACCACTTTTTTATTTGTGGGTTGAATTTCATGTTTGTTATGAAAACATATTGGTTTCAAGGGATAGAGTTATCTTTTTGAGGTCACAGTTATCGTTAAGTCAATAACTTTTTCCCAAGGAAAGTATCATCTTAGGCTTGCATTGTATCGGTTGGCCTCTCTAATCTGCTTGAGATCTATTCTTGAAGAAAGGTGGATTGAATCATTCCTTCCTCTGATCCATCTTGCCTTTGTTTTTGTCATGTCAATCTTTTTGAAAATATGGTCTTTATTTATTCTACTCATACAATCATATGGATTCATACAATGTATTGGTCTCATCAAATTGTATTTGATCCTTGTATAATGATGGTATCCCACTTAATAATATTTGAATTTTAACCTTTCCATACTAGATGAAAACCACATACCTCAAAAGCTCCAAGAATTTATTTTCATATTCCTCTGTAGTTATTCTTCCAATCTTAAGATTGAATAATTATAACATTTTATTGTCATTGAAATTCTATGAAAAGTACTCCTATTAGAAGTGTTTTTTGAACTACTTCAAAGAAATTATCTTCCCATCAATATGTTTGACCTTCTTCAGTTGGTCCCAACACATGGAATCTTTCCCATGAAGATGGTATATGGAAATCCTTGCATCTAGATTTGATGAACAATTTTGTAGCCAAAAAACATTTCTCATTCCCAATACCCATGCTTCAACATATTCACTATTCCTATGCTCTCCTTCAAATGTTTTTTTGTTTGATCTTCCTGATCTGTCCTTGTGAGAAATCCAATCCATACTTTCTCCTTTGATGTCTTACATGAGACAAACTCGGGCTACTCTCTGATCCTAAAACTCAATGATATACTTTGGGGAATTTTAATCCCTACTATCACTTCTTGAGTTCTTGGACCATCTATGTTCATCTCTCCTTTCATGAGACATGTAATATGTTGCATGACCTCTAGTGGCTACATGTCTTGTGCTTGAATCCATGTGAATTTTTCTTTGCAAGTTATTTACACTTTGTAGTAGTTGAGTATTAATGTTATTCTTATCACTTTGAGATCTTACAGATTTTTTATTATCTTCACTATATCTCTACACTTCCGTATTTAGGTTTTTAATTGTCTCAATGATCTCCACTTATTCTATTTTTCTCCTATACCCATTAGATTTTGTTTATGCATGTATGAAGACAATATTTAGATATTTGATTTCATATTTATGGATTTATGAACCACGTGCATATTTCACCTCTCTAGCCCTCATTTATGAACTACATTTGTTCTTTATGTACCTCTAATTCTTCAAAATGTGCATGCAAATTCAACATATTGTAAAATATTTCATTAGTTGGGCTACATGTCCTTTTTCATCTCGATTAATGAATAAAATTGATGAAGTAATCAAAATTTTGAGCCTTTAGACTGAATCAATCTACTTAGACTCAACTTTACAAAAACTATACCCATGCCCCATCCTTAGTTCTGATCTAAAATTGGCAACTTTTTGAATTTTGTCATTTCTATTCAATTGTGACATTTTCTCTGTAGTGCAATTTAGATAAGAGTCCATCTCCTTCCACCTATAGAATAAAATCTATCAGAAACCATGAAATTTTTTATATTGGGTGTACATACTATTTATAACGGTGAGTACAAAAAACCTTTTAGACTAGGGATCCAATGCTTTAGTGAAATTTTAAATCAATCTACAACTGTTGGTGTCATTTTTTTCACATTTTCTCCAAACTTAAAATTTTAAGAAAAAAAAATCATCTTACAAACAAAGAGTAACTAAGAAGACCTCAATAACAAAATGTTGTCTAACTAGTTGAGGAGGTAAAATTTCAAGTAAATAATGTTTTCCATTTTTGTGATATGGAGTCTCTTTTTCTCTTCAGAAAGTCTCAAACAAGGATGATTTTAGGGGGTGAATTTCTCTCATGGGCTAATTTTCCATGTTTTTTCCCAAAACACGAATCGCTATTCAAAAAATGATTCGCCCAAATGCTATAGGATAAAATTATTTTACCTCAAAAATCGCCAAATTTTTATACACACTATATAAAATCCTTAGAAATTTGAATATTTTTACAAAAATATCGCCAAAAATTTATATTTGGCATATGAAGGATTAGTAAGATTCACCAAGGTTTCTACATTTTAAAATAAATTTTCATCCTTAAAATCATCCCTGGTTTCAAACATCCCCAAAATGTGTCCCAAAATAATAAATTTTGGGTTCTCTTTGTGTATCCATTCCAAACCACTTACTACTATACCAAACTATCTACTTGGGTTCATCATGTCTTATCCCTTAACTTTCTATAAAAAAAAATCATTAGTAATAGGGCCTCTATGAAAGAGTGCCAACATATTCCTTACAAATCACTATTTGACAGTTTCTGTAAAACTATAGAAGAAGTGGTTAGTGTCCCTCACTCAAACTTTTTAATTCTTCCTTAGTGCATACCTACCACTGAAATGTAACTTACTTTTATTTTTTATTCTCATTTTATGTCCAAAACAAGTTTTTGGCTATATACTTAATTATCTATTTTATCATTATCTTTGTTTATTTGACATGATAAGTGGCTCCTTATGTCCCACTATTCTCCATTGACTTGACCATGTCACCATCCTCATTTCTTTGTTTATGGAGAGGAAAACAATTTTTTTCCATTCATGAACTAATAATTTCCTCCCATTGATGAAAAAAAAAAATTGATTCATCTGTAAATTGAATTTTTTTCCGATTGGCAAACCAAAA
The DNA here is from genome assembly GCA_009831015.1 of Picea engelmannii. Lineage (NCBI taxonomy): Eukaryota > Viridiplantae > Streptophyta > Pinopsida > Pinales > Pinaceae > Picea > Picea engelmannii. The sequence continues at coordinate 77,178 of ML786351.1, read as the reverse complement.
TTTTATTTCATAGATGAACCCAATTTTTTTCTGATCTCCAAAATTCAAAATGTACTTCAACGAACTACAAAATCTCCTCATTGTTGAACTACATGATCTTCTCTCATCATCGAGCTTCAAAATTATTCTCATCGCCAAACATGGAAATTCTTATCCAACTTCAAAATTATTCGACACACTAGAAATTTTCCTCGTTGCTGAACATAATAATTCTTTGGTATACTAAAAATTTTCATCATCATCAAAATTTCAAATTAATTAGTAAACTAAGGAATATTTTACATCGACAAACTCATTTTTTCTTGGGCGAACTACAATTTTCTCACATCGTTGAATAACTCAAACTTATAATTGCTTTTCACAATTCGAGGATGAATCTTTATCATTGATATCAAGATCCAGTGTGATCTAGGTCATTGATTTCGCCAAAATTGACAACTTGCACGAAAGCACAAAATTCAACCCTCGAGGATAAATTTAACTCTAGAACTTGCATATCAATGCAATTAATTGTCTCTTTGATGATGTTGAGTGCGAATTCGACATGAGTTTTCTCAGAAAATTGGGGATTTCTCTCCCATTTTACAAATTACCCCCAAATTTGACGCAGATTAAAACTCCACTACAATGAAATTATCAAATCCACGGTAGTCTCTAGCCCATATAAGTATGATGTTGAAACCTTAGTTCTTATACCACTATAAAATTTCCAACTCTCATGGTGAGTCATGCATTTCACCATAATCAACATGATACATGTCTAGTACCAATTTGAAAATGCATGCACTCAACATTGTGAACAGCCTTATGAAAATAACCATAAAAATGTGTTCATACTTATAATGATCAAGCATACACAAGCATAAACAAAATTTAAATGCATAAACAAATAATAAAATGCAATGTTTACATGGTTGGACAAAGAAGATGTTCAACCCAACCATAAGTGTTTTTTCATCAATTATCTTTACAACAATGTTGACGAGCATAATTGACGCACCGTCAACTGGAAGGTCAAATCCCGACCAGGGTTGTCTAAATAACGGAAGACATTTGGAATTAAATGACCCAACGGGTTTAATGGCTTTGTTGGCCATCTAAAGTCCTAAAAATAATAAAATAAAAGAAACTAATCTGTAAAGATACGATACTAAGAATATAAGTTTAATAATTTACAAGCGTCAAAATAGAAACATGAATATGTGCATGTGATTATGAACAATGTATATACAATTTGCAAGATTTACTGGATATCTTGCGAAATAGATGTTTTTGAAAGTGTTTATAAAAGAGATAAAAAGAAGCACATACATTTTTCTATTTTCTGTTTGATATTTAAAGTCTAAAGAAAACTAAAGAATGCTAATCAAATGTAATTGAAGTAAGAATAGATAAATAGTCAAAGAAAATTCAAGCTCTTCTTATTTCATTGATAAATAAACTAACTAAAGAACAAATAAACTAACCTGTATTTAATCACTAAAATGAATTTATCTTCCTGTGTGATTCAAAATCATGGTTGTCCTGCTTATGAGCGAAACTTGTAACAGAACCATGCTAATACTCCCAGAACAAAATCCAAGGTTCTTCGAAACAAGAATATAACAACAGACTAATAAATGTACAGATCTGGTGATCTTGTAATAATGAACACTTATAATAAAGAAAACTCAATAAAAAGAATTCATATAATCCATAATCCAATATCCAGCATAAATCAACAATATTAAAATGACAGATTGATCACAAATGTAATACAGAACAAAAAAATACGGACATCATCCAAGTACTAAATAATATGAAACACCATATGATAACCAGACTAGTTGTATCAAACGTAATAACATTTCATAAAATGTAAGGGAAAAAAAAAACATAATAGGGTAAGCCTCACATAGGTATAAAGGCAAATAGTGAACAACTTCTTCATACCAGTTGTCCATAATGTATCCCAACCAAATATGTCTTTCACTATTAATAGTAACCAATATTTAAGCTAGTTTAGGATCCACATACTCTTATCATACTCTTATCATGCAAGATAAAGTTGAATTCCCAAAAAATAGACATCATTACAAAAGTAGTGAAACTAGAAACTACTCATATATGAGTTGGTTTGTCAAAATAATAATAAAGTTTTATCAAAATAAAATAAAGAAACTACTTAATAACAAAGATTATGATCCAAGGTGTTTGCTCCATGTAATCAACATCATCAATCTCTTGTAGATAGCAAAAACAAATTTGATGTTCAGAAAAACAATGCTAACTAATATTCAAGAAATAGACTCACTACATAATCATAGATTACGTAGCTAGTCTTATTATTAACAAAACAAATCAAAAGTAAATCTCCCTATTTTAATTTTTCATAAAAAAATGGAATAAAATCAAACAAATTCATTTTTACCATTAGAAATTAGCAAATGAAGGATGAGAGAGTTCTTAATTTATGATGGGTTTGAAACTAGTTTTATTTTTTATGATTATATTACTAGATCTCTTGAGTCTTTCATTTTCCCTTCGTGTGTGTGATTTCAAGTCTTGGTTCTCTCATTCCAGTAGAGAATTCTGAGCAGCTATGCATTTTACTTGAGCCTGTATGAACGGAATATCTCTATAATAGTGCTCTATCCAATGTAAGCAATTGTCACAATGTACTGGTGCAATGGCACACCGATGTGGAATATTGTAAACGACGAGTATTTTGTGCTTCCCTGTGGCTTGTTTGAATTCATGACTAATACCTGCAAAACACTCTTTGCCTTTGATACACAGGGGTAATTGAGACATGAAGTCACATTGTTCAACCTGGGTAATAGCTTCGTTCTCAGGACATTGGTTGTTTGGATCTTCCTGAGCCAAGAAATCATTTATCTCTTGATATGAACAATGATCATTGACCTCGATCATAGAGATCAAGCTCAAATGATCATTTTCCCGATTCTTTCAATTCATAGATATCAATCAACCATACCTTTTGTTTCTAAAATTTAAATCTGAGCTCTGTTGTTTCTTACCCTTACAAATTTTCTTTACAACAGGCTTATCATTACTATTCATATTAGGTTCATTCGTAGGCACATGGGAAGATTTTCCTTTTAATTCACCCACTATCTGTTCTAGTGATTTCCTGGGCAAAAACATACATGGTATTTTCTTAACCACAGGGGTTTCCAAAACAATAGACACAGGTTCATTAAATTCAGAGCCCTTGGGTGCATTGAAAACCTGACTTTCGGTCACGAGACTATCCAATTTGGGGTTTACATTCAAAGGCAGGTTCATTGTATTTTCGACGTGGTCAAAACCATTTCGACTCAAGAAATTCTCCCAGTTGTCTCCGATTTGGGACAGGTGAGATATCAACAGGATTTTTATGAGCCCGTGATGAAAGAGGCTCGACAAAGAATTCATGCTCGGTCTCTTAAAACATTTTGTCATTTTGTATAGGCTCATTAATAAGTAGAGCGACATTTTCAATTCAAACCCTATGAATAGCATAAGCAGCCGAAGGTGGTATAGAAAAACCAAACCATACCGACCTTCACACGTGATAAACTATTTCAAAATTAAAATAAGGTTGTGCCATCTAGGCTTCAGAAAAGAAATGAGAATACCTTTAGGGCAGCAGGTAGATTTGCAGGAAACCATGAATAAGCTCCATGGAACATACTCCATTTTAACATTCTTAAACCACTTTTCGCCTTTCAATGGGAGTCCTGTCGCCCGACTTATAAAATATTCTATTATTTCCAACTGCACATAACCAACCTTGGCCCTAAAGTCATCAAATGTCTTTCCAAATGCCTGTGCAACTATGAGGTTGTAGCCTTTGAATTTACCGAGGGTTCCATTTCCACTGTGAAATAGATACAATGGATATCACATGAGGTAAGTTTTGGCTTCTCTTAGATGAGTAGAAGAGAGAGGCCTATGCAAACTAAAAGGCACGAAAACTGGGATGTTTGGAGAATACCCTGCTGCGAAATCTTAAGTTGAGAGATAAAGAGAACCGAAAGGCACTCAGATCTAAGATCCATTTCCCATAATGAGTATCAAACCCCTGACTACCATTGAATGCCAATTCAAAAAATGAATGGCTTCATTAATGCGTAGGAAAACCAGGTGAGGTGTATTCATGGGTACAACAGGCCAGTACAAAGCATCATGAAGATTGATATGACTATGGAGAGCATGAGACCCTATATCAATGTTAACCCATTGTTTTGTGCATTCATAAACTTCAAAATATCACAACCAAATGATCAACCACAGAATCGATTAAGTCATGATATCCATAAAACATAAAGATTATGGTGGTAATGTAATCGATGAATTTATAAAACTTGAAGCCTAAAAACATATGGGTGCTTTCAAAGTGAAAATTCTTAGATGGAAGATATAATGATCAAGCCCAAACCAAGTTTTTATTTAAATTCATGCTTATTGTCATGAATTTTAAAACAAAACATAAGAAAAAAATCAAACTAAAAAATTAATAAGATGAGTTTAGCCCAATCATTGCGTTCAAACTCAGAAACAAAAGTGTTTATAAATGCGGGGAGGTGGCAGCTATAGAAACATATAACCCCTTAGTGGTGATTTTAATTTTGATAAATATCAACAGAATTGTTGGCTGCCAACAAACAGGTCACCCTCTAGATGGAAATAGAAGTCTACAAGGATGAACAAACCCCTATGAGTGTCTACCGTCCACACAAGCAATTGACTACCTAGTAAAAATATGGGGACATGACTCCTATAACAATTCTAACTGTCCATTTTTCCTCCTCATTAGTCTACCCAACCCAATGGATGGCATTCCTTTCTTTGCACCACATACCCTCAACAATATCCATTCCCTCCAAGGCTCCAACATTGATTGGATAGGAATTTCCTAGTTGAGAGCTCAAGGGAATCCATTTGTAACGCGAGTACAAACAACAACATTTACACATGCTCTTTTGGGTAATTTCTCAAAACAAATTCAAGTATAGCCACGGAAAGCTCATTGTCAATATAATTACTAGCTCTATCAAGCTATCTTCAACACCTACATTATTTTCCTCCCTTTTCTGAGGACTAAGCTCTGTTTTTCATCTCTTCCTTCAAACTATAAAATCAGTTTGCCCTCTCTACTTGGACTTCCTTTCCCATTTATGGTTGACTTTCAAAATTCCCAAAGATGATTGTACTTAGACCATGATGTCATAAGTAGGTGAGATGGATCTCTCACCCACCTCTTACATGCAGTGAATGATACAATTCTCATTGTGAATGTACTTAACCCATGCTTCAATAACTAGGTGAGATGACTCCCCCACCAACCTCCTACCTACATTCAATGATTGGTTTTAATAAGTCAAAAGAGGATTGTATGTTAATGACAATTTACTTTAGGAAAATGACATAGGATTTTAGGTATGTGGGATTCACCACTGAAACACCTTTAGTCCCCTCTCTTTCATAATCATAACCCCCACATGACTCCGTCCTTTTCATCTACATCAATTTATTTCATTTTTATTATTTTTAATGTACAATGTTTACACGTTACATAATTTGTTTCATGGCCATTTCATAATATTTATAGATATACATTATTAATTTAAGTGAATGTTACATTATCATATTATCTAAATAAATATAGATACCAAAAACATTCTTTAGTGTAAAGAGACCCTTCCTTCCATAAAGAAGAAAAAAAAATTGCCATAATGTTGGGAGACTTTTTAATTTTGATGAAAGAAGAAATTTGATTCTAGAGCCCTTGTCATACTATCTAAATATTCATACGAAAAAGCTGTTTACTGTAAAGAGAACCGGCCTTCCATAATTAATTTTGGGGATAGTTTTGAAGGTGGCATTACTCCATGATAGGTGGCATTATAAATTTTCCCTTAATAGCTTTGTCACTACTTTCCAGGTCTATGTCTCAGAGCCCGGCAAGTTTGAAGTGCACACAGATCTGAAATTTGCACCCATATTGTTCTTATCTCGTTTCAGTCTATTTTACCTACCTATTTCCTTCAATGTGCAATCTATGCAATCTATCCTTGGTGTAGATAATTGGTTCATTGAATATTATTTGGTATACGTAAGATTTACCACACAAAATTTTGTTTGAAAGCATGTTTGAAGCGTTACTTTTGGGGAGCATTGCGGGTGACATATAAGAGAAATATATGAAAAGTAGCTTACTAAAAGGAAAAAATATTTCACCACTGGTAAAGTAGACCTATAGAGCTTTCCATGAATTGATGTATACAAGAAACAAAAACAATATGAACTATCATAAAGTAGACACAAATCCAAATCTAAACATAATCCAAGATCTACAGATGTACAGCTCCACATATTATAATTTCATCTGGTGATATACACATTGAATATGCATATCACTGTTGGTTACTGTAATCACAAGAGAAACTTAGAGATTGAATCGATTTCGATTTCATCTTCAGTGCATTATTTATAATATAAAACGCTTAGTTGTAGTAATTTCAAGATAGAAATTCTTGACATAAAGTTATATTCAATCACAGAATTGTACTTATATTAATACTAGTTGGGAATCAAATATATTTGAGTATGTATCAGTGGATGGACCGGTCTTTACAACGGCTGAATGATTAGGCAAACAATCAAACAATAAGATTAGTTCGGCATCAAATAGATTCGAGTATGAATCACTGCATGTCATAATTACAACAGCTGAATGAATTCTTTAGAACAGACAACCAATCAAACAACCGATGAATGCTTTTAAGATACCCTACCAACTTAGAAAATGCTGTTCTCGTTGATTATAATCTGGAGATAGTTATAAAAAAATGAATTGTGGGTCTAACTGTGTGGCTGGATTCCGGAGTCATAGACAGCTCCCGCTGTTCAGTTCCCTGGTATAACATTGGCAGCTGGTATAGCATGTTGCTGATCTACTACATCCCACAAAGCACCATGGTTTGTAACGCGCAGTTTGCATTCTAAGGTTGCAGTCTGCATCAAACGAATTTAATGAGTGAATTTTGAGTGGAAGAGATTATTGCACAACAAGAGGTTTCATGGATTTTAATAAAAATAATTAAATAAATCAAATGGAAGTATAGGATCTTTTGTTTGTGGTAGAAGAATCCATCATTTTTGTTTGTGGGAGGAGAATACATCATTTAATTATTAAAATTTCATTGATGTTACTAATTAACAAATCTGATTAATGTTAATAACGAACAATTAAAGACGGAAATGAGATATGAACATAAACGTTTTGCTCAAGTTATATTAAAAATTTATAATTAAAATAAATAAATAGATTTAAGTAGTTTAGATTTATCTTAATGTCAAATATTTTAAACATTCAAAAGTTCAGATTTGAATTTTTTTATCCCGTTAGTATTTAAAATATCAGAAATTAAAGATAAATATACTCTAGTATATATAGAAAGGATTTCTTTAAACAACTAGCTCTCGTAGATCTTGCTCCCTCTCTATCGACATGTTATTCTTGAGCAAGAAATATGTTACTAGAAAATGTTTAGACGTATTTGTTTATGACTTTAATTTGACAAACAAATGAATTATTTGTTCTAGAACAACATAAATTATCAATATTTTGTTTTGAAAAGAAATAACTGTAATATGGAATTTTGTTGAATCTGGTCGTAGATCTAAAAGTATTTTGACATGTAAAATGTAGTGCATACTTGTAGACTTACATGGTATATTCATCGAGAGAAAAATATTCATCTAAAGTCAAAGTAGTCTCTCATGGTATTTTAGAATCCATGAGTGAATTTGAATAAGTGTATTAAACATTTTGGGTATTTTTTATCCATATAATGTTTGTATGGAAACTATAAATGAGCATTTAAATTACATATGATTTTACATGAAGTTGTGAATCATTTATGTGTTTTATGAATTATATGTTTTGATTATGGAGACTATTATAATATGTATTAGCTCATATTTTTTGAATATGGACAATGTAACAATATTTTAAGAAATAATTTATGTTTCATTCAATGTAATTTACATTTACTTTATTTTATTAAAGGTAAAAAATAATTGGAAGCGATATTGAATTTTTAAAGTATAGGGTGATGTTTTTCATGGAATTATGTATTATCTTGTGCTTGGAGTAATAAAATAAGATTTAAAAAATAAACATTCTCGGGTTGATTTTATGATTTGTTTATACTTTAAAAAAATGTGTCAATTTAATACCACAATTTTACCATGGGTTCTACTAGTACTTTTCAATTTAATGATTGAATTTTAGGTTTTGGTTTTAATGGTACCAAGTGTTAAGAGTAATATTTCAAATCATCTATAATTTTATCATTTAGAAAATAATTTTTTTCTTTAGGTAACATCACTTTTTCATTTAGGTGTTAACTTTAAGGTTTTTTTGAGCAATTATATGAGTTTTGAATCCCATTCTTTAAAAATGTTGTAACTTTAACCCAGTTAGAAAAAATCATGTTGTCCGCAGCACCACTTTTTTATTTGGGGGTTGACTTCCATGTTTGTTATGAAAAAAAATTGGTTTCAATGGATAGAGTTATCTTTTCGAAGTCATAGTTATCGTTAAGTCACTAATTTTGTTCCCAAGGAAACTATCATCTCAGGCTTGCTTGCATTGTATTGGTTGGCCTCTCTAATCTGCTTGAGATCTATTCTTGAAGAAAGGTGGATTGAATCATTTCTTCCTCTAATCCATCTTGCCTTTGTTTTTGTCATGTCAAGCTTTTTGAAAATATGGTCTTTATTTATTCTACTCATACAATCATCTATCTTCGTAGAACGTCTTGGTCTCAGCAAATTGGATTTTATCCTTGTATAATGATGGTGTCCCGCTTAAGAAAATTTGAATTTTAACCTTTCCATACTAGATGAAAACCACATACCTCAAAAGCTCCAAGAATTTATTTTCATATTCCTTTGTAGTTATGCTTCCAATCTTAATATTGAGAATTTATTTTCATATTCCTTTGTAGTTATGCTTCCAATCTTAATATTGAATAATTATTACATTTTCTTATCATTGTAATGCTATGACAAGTACTCCTATTAAAAGTGTTTTCTTGAATTATTTCAAAGAAATTAACTTCTCATCAATATGCTTGACCTCATTCAGTTGGTCTCAACACATTGAATCTTTTCTATGAAGATGGTATATGGAAACCCTTGCATCTAGATTTGACGAATAATTATGTAGCCTAAAATGTTTTCTCATGTCCAATACCCATGCTTCAACATATTCACTATTCCTATGCTCTTTTTCAAATGTTTTTATTTTTATTTTATTTTATCTTTGTAATCTTCCCTTGCGAGCAATCCAATCCATACTTTGTCCTTTGATACCTTACATAAGACAAACTCAAGCTTCTCTCTAATCATGAAAATGAATGATATATTTTAGGGAATGGTAATTCCTACTATCACTTCTTGAGTTCTTGGACCATCTATGTTCATCTCTCCTTTCACGAGACATGTAATATGTTGCACATGTCTTGTGCTTGAATCCCTATGATTTTTTATTTGAAAGTTATTTACACTTTGTAGTAGTTAAGTATTAATGTGATTATTATCCCTTTGAGATCTTATTAAATTCTCATTATCTTCACTATATCTCAACACTTACGTATTTAAGTTTTTAATTGTCTCGATCATCTCTAGTGATTCTACTTTACTCCTATACCCATTAGATTTTGTTTATGCATGTCCCAAGACGATATTTAGATATTTGATTTCATCTTCATGGATTTATGAACCATGTGCATATTGCATCTTTCTAGCCGTCATTTTTGAATTACATTTTTTCTTTATGTATTTCCAATTCTTCAAAATGTGCATGCAAAAATTATTTGTTAGAATTCAACATATTGTAAAAAATTTCATTAATTGGGTTACATGTTCTTTTTCATCTCGATTAATGAAAAAATTGATGAAGTAATCAAAAGTTTGAGCCTTTAGACTAAATCTCCTCTAACTCAATTTTACAAAAATATACCCATGCCACATCCTCCTTAAGTTCTAAGCTAAAATTTACAACTTTTTGAATTTTGTCATTTCTACTTAATTGTGTTATTTTATTGGTAGTGCAATTTGGATAAGAGACCATCTTATTCAACCTATAGAATAAAATCTACCATAAACCATGAATTTTTTTATATTGGGTGTAGATACTATTTATAATGGTGAGTACAAAACAACTTTTAGACTAGGGATTAGATTTTTTAGTGAAATTTTAAATAAATCTACATTTGTGAGTGTTGTTTTTCTCACATTTTCTCTAAACTTGATTTTTTTAGAAAAAAAATTCATGTTACAAACAAAGAATAATTAAAAATATTTCAATAACAAAATGTTGTCTTGCTAGTTAAAAAAGTAAAAACTCAAATATATAATATTTTCCATATTTGTGATATGGGATTTCTTTCTCAAAATCTCAAACATCCCCAAAATATGTCCAAAATAAAAGATTTTGAATTCTCTTTATGTATCCATTCCAAACCCCTTAGTACTATACCAAACTATTTACTTGGTTTCATCATGTCTTATCCCTTAACTTTCTATTAAAAAAAAATCATTAGTAATATGACCTTTATTAAAGAGTATCAACATATTCCTTAAAAATCACTATTTCAGAGTTTCTCGAAAACTATAGAAGAAGTGGTTAGTTTCGTTCACTAGCACTTGTGTATTCCTCGTCACTGCATACCTACCACTGAAAATTAACTTACTTTTCATCTTTTTATTCTCATTTTATGTCCAACATAAGTTTTCTTCTATAAAATTATTTATTTATTTATTTGAGCATTATCTTTGTTTATGTCCAAAATAATTTTTTGGCTATAGAATTATTGATGCAGAAGCATCCGCAACATCCGCAACACATCATATGAACTAGCGCGAGGAGGAAGAGAACGTACAACTGAGCCAGCAAACCTTTTCGATTTTGAATTTCACCTTGGTATTGTTGCGCCGCCGTTTACTAAAGGCATTCAAAGCTGAGCGCGTTTGTAACCTAATGTAGATAGGAAGGCATTTAATACAATTAAGGCTGGTAGATAGAAAGTAGCTGTAGATT
>ML786351.1:37075-64066 GCA_009831015.1 Picea engelmannii | reverse complement strand
TGAAGGAGTACACCGAAGAATTCTACAGGCTCAATATTCGAGCTGGTCATCGGGAAAGTGATGACGAAAAAGTAGCGAGATACCTGAATGGCCTCAGGTATGATATTCAGGATGAACTAAGCATGCTAACCATCCGAACAGTTAAGGATGCGTATCAGATGTCTCTGAAGGCTGAAGAAAAGTTGAGCCGCAGACAAGGTCAGCGAGGCCGAGGCAGAAGCCAACCACGAGGTAAAGTTGTTGTTCAAGAGCGAACACAGAAGCCCAAGGAGGATTGGAAAGGACCTCAGGGTAGAGCTGAGAGAGGTGGAACCTCACAGTAGAGACAACAAATTACTGAGCCGAGGAGGCAACAAGATGATCAGCAGGGTGGATATGCTGATGCAAACACTTTTCCTCGTACCCGAGGTAGAGGAAGAGGCCGAGGAGGAGTTATCACGTGTTTCACATGTGGTAAAGATGGTCACAAGGCCGTGGACTGTCCAGAGAGGAAGATGGAAGGAGGCAAAGCTCACATCGTTGAGGCGCAGCAGAGGCGTGATGTTGAGGGTGAGGATGCAGACAACGGAAGATCGCTTGGGATGCACAAAGTTCTCTTGAAACCTGAGAAGGAGGTAGAGGACACCGCTCAGAGATGTCGACTGTTCCAGACGACTTGCAAGACCCAGGGCTGGAAATGCAAGGTCATAGTGGACAGTGGGAGCACAGACAATCTCGTTTCGACCAAGATGGTGGAGAAATTGGAGCTGAAGACGCACAAACACCCGAGTCCATACAGGGTGACATGGTTGCAGAAAGGACACCAGGTACGTGTTACAAAACAATGCTTGGTAAATTTTAAAATGGGTGAATATAGGGATGAAATCCCGTGTGATGTCATTCCCATGGATGTCTGTCATGTTTTATTGGGGAGACCATGGCAGTATGATAGACATGTGGTTCATGATGGGAGAATGAACACATACACCTTGGAGAAGGATGGGAAATCACATACACTGCTTCCAGGGAAGGATAAGAAGGTGGAGCCGGAAGTGAGCAGTACCATACTTCTCATGAGCGGGAAAGAACTTCTCACAGAGCTGGAGAAGGATGAGAATCCACAATTCTTTGTTGTCAGGAAACCTAGAATTGTCCTGACAAGCACAAGAGTGGACGACTTGCCAGAGGAGATTCAGCAACTGCTGGGAGAGTTCGCTGACATCATCGTGGACGAAGTACCTCGTTCGTTGCCACCGATGAGGAGTGTGAGTCATCATATTGACCTCATACCCGGGGCAAGTTTTCCAAATAAGGCAGCGTACAGGTTGACGCCTCAGGAGAACGAGGAAGTCAAAAGGCAGGTTCAGGATCTGCAGGATAAAGGACTAGTAAGGGAGAGTCTTAGTTCATGTGTTGTTCCGACAGTACTAAGTCCAAAGAAGGATGGAGGCTGGAGGATGTGTACAGACTCCAGGGCGATTAATAAGATCACCATCAGGTACAGGTTCCCATTGCCGAGAATGGATAACTTGATGGATTGCCTGAGTGGGGCGAATTATTTTTCCAAGATTGATCTCAAGAGCGGATACCATCAAATCCGAATGAGAGAGGGAGATGAATGGAAGACAGCATTCAAGACAAACGAGGGTTTGTATGAATGGTTGGTCATGTCGTTTGGCTTGACAAACACGCCAAGCACTTTTATGAGGCTGATGAATGAAGTCCTACGGGAATTCATTGGAAAATTTGTGGTGGTGTACCTGGATGATATACTGATTTTCAGTAAAACCCGGGAAGAACACTTAAGACATTTGGCCATAGTGATGAGAAGGCTACAGCAGGAGAAGCTGCTGATCAACTTGAAAAAATGCTCGTTCATGCAGACGGAACTCATATATCTGGGGTTCGTAATTTCGGAAAATGAATTGAAGATGGATCCTGAGAAGGTGGACGTAATCAGGAATTGGCCATCGCCGAGAAACGTCTTTGAGGTAAGGAGCTTCCATGGATTGGCAAGCTTCTACAGGAAGTTTATTCGGAACTTCAGTGGAATTAGTGCCGCGATGATGGACACGGTGAGGAAGCGGCATAAAGTTTTCCAGTGGACAGTTGAGGCTGAGAGGAGCTTCAATCTGTTGAAGCGGAAGATAACCGAGCAGCCAATTCTGGTGCTGCCAGATTTCCAGAAAACCTTCCAGGTGAAGTGTGACGCCAGTGGGTATGCTGTTGGAGGAGTATCTGAGCTCAGGGAGTCAGAACAGGCTGAGACTAGCAGCGCGAGAGCTGAGGAGTTCGCTGAGGCGATGAAAGAACTTCACACAGAGGTGAAGCAGCGACTGCAGAAGACGAATCAAGAATATAAGCGTAGACCTGATCAGAGAAGAAGACAGCTTCAGTTTGAAGTTGGAGGCATAGTTCTGGCACACTTGAGGAAGGAAAGGTTCCCACGGGGGACATATAACAATCTCAAAATGAAGAAGATCGGGCCATGCATAATTCTGAGAAAATTTGGCGAGAATGCATATGAGCTTGAGCTGCCAGAAGGCATCGGGATATCTCCGATTTTCAACATTTCGGATTTATACCCATATAAGGCCAAAGATACAGGAGATAGAGCTGAGGAACTAGTGGTCCAGTGGCAGAAGCAGTTGCCAGTTACACAGAAGCCTGAGATGGAGTGCATACTGGATAAACGAGTAGGTAAGAAGACCAGGAGGAAACAATATTTTGAATACCTGGTAAAGTGGAAGAACCACCCTGTGGAGGATGCCAGCTGGGAAACAGAGGCAGTCATACAAAAGCATGGGCATAATCTACAGGAGCTCATGAGCAGGAGCCCATGAAATCTTTTTGAGCCGAGGAGTATGATGCAGAAGCATCCACAACATCCGCAACACATCATATGAACCAGCGCGAGGAGGAAGAGAACGTACAGCTGGACAAGCCAACAAACCTTTTCGATTTTGAATTTCACCTTGGTATTGTTGCACCGCCATTTACTAAAGGCATTCAAAGCTGAGCGCGTTTGTAACCTAATGTAAATAGGAAGGCATTTAATACAATTAAGGCTGGTAGATAGAAAGTAGTTGTAGATTAGACAATCACCTTTCGAGAGGGAAAACGGAATAGAGGCACCCTCCTTGTGAAAAATTGATTATTATCAAGCATTAACATTGAGAGGAGCAGAGAACAGAGCAGAGAGCTTGTGAAGAAACTCCATGTACAAACATTGAATTAATAGGAAAGAGCTTTGATTCAGTTTCATGGATGTGTTTGATCTCTGTGTCTTGTTGCTATTATGCTTGTGCATGTTTGCTTCTTTGTATGCTTATCTTTTGTATGCTGCATATGTGATTGCATACCAGGTTCGAAACCTGAGAGAATGAGTTTCAATTGGTTCTCAGCTTAGGCCAGGAGATTCCTGCATTGAGTGCACTTGAATTCCTCCGCATAGAGTGCGTTGAGGAGCCTGAATAGCTGAACCTTTGTTCTCCTTTGCCCAGGGTAAATTGGGATTGTTCGAGCCATGCAGGTGAGTGCAGGTCGAAATCGAGTCTCAGTATCAAGTCTGAGAAGGGGGAGGTTGAAACCGTTGCGAGCACGGAGCGCACAGGACATAGAAGACTTCAACACTTTCAGAAGTGATTGAAGATCGAGCACAAGGAGCGTGTTCGAAGAATCCTTGAAGGAGTCGGGGAACAAAGCTCAGGAGGGATAGCTCCTTTCATTCGTTGTAGAAATCAACTGAGTTGAAGTCGCACAGGACGAAGGTGGTGGAGCAGAGATCTTTTCATAGAGGAAGAGAATCGATGACTGAAATCGATCAAGGAGAGTCCCAAACTCCAATGGACCGTTGATCGCAGAGGAGCTGCAAGGGGTTAAATTCGTTGGTGCACAGAGGACCCATTGCCATCGCACATCGACAAATCGGGGTTGGCGAGTGCAAGGATCGCAAGCACGTCGAAATCCCGAAGTGCGATCCCCCGATTTGAGCTGAGTTGTCGATCACTGGAGGGACAGGTGGCACGAATCCGGGACATCGGGGTTTCGGCATTCGGAGTTTCCAGCGGCAGGAACTTTGGAGTCACGGACCCGCGATCCGCGAAGTCCCGACGTGACGTGGCAATGTGGGGCCGGCATTTCGGTACTTGGAGCTTTGAAAGTACAGAGTATTGACGTCGCAGGTCGCGATATCCCGATAAGGGAAAGCCCGACGCTCGAGCATTGACCGTTGACCATCGGGGATCGGAGCTCGGGAATTTGAGGACCAATATCACAAGCGTTGAACTCGTGAACACGCGAGTGCCGATTTCCCGATTTCCGAAGAACGAGGAATCACCGAGGAAATTATACTGTGGGTAACGACTCCCGAGGGAGTTGGAAGAGCTTGGCTCTTCGGGCCGAGGGTTGTGGAGGTCCTGGTGGTGCGACCGTCTGCTGTGAGAGCGGGGTTGCGTCAATTATTTATTTATTTATTTGAGCATTATATTTGTTTATTTGACATGATACATGGATTTTTATGTCCCACTATTATCCATTGACTCGACCATGTCACCATCCTCATTTATTTGTTTATCTAGGAAAACAATTTTTTTCTTTTCATGAACTAATCATTTCCTCTCATTGATAAAAAAAAAAAATACATTTTTAATTCATCGATAAACTGAAAATGTTTTCCATTGATAAACCGAAATTTTCTTTCATCGGCTATAAAGGGAGACCTCCAACACAGGACCTTACCTGCGACTACTCCAGGGTTGACTGACGCAGTCAAGACCAACCCAATAAGGCCGGCCTTTCAAGACCGGATAAGGACGGGGACCTTACTTGCTCTAGGATTGACCCAGGACCAAGATGCCCATAATCAAATAAAATATCCTTCCTTTCAAGGCCTTCCTTATTGTCCAAAGTATTGATCTGAAAAGAGGACTTCGTCGTTCCTTAGATAAGGGTTAATCGGGACAAGTCTTCAAAGTATTGACCTGAATTAAATGAAAGGAGCGAAAGCCGCTTGTCGATGAACAAACTCCTATGAGTTTTGAAGAGTTTCTACTGTCCAAACAAACAATTGACTACCTAGTAAAAATATGCTGACATGACTCCTACAACAATTCTAACAATTCATTTTTCTTCCCCATTAATTTACCGAACTCAATGGATGAAATTTCTTTCTTTGTACCACATACTCTCAAACAATATCCATTTCCGCCAAGGCTCCAACATTGATTGGATAGGAATCTCCTAGTTGAGAGCTCAAGGGAATTCACTTGTAACATGAGTACAAACAACAACATTTACACATGCTCTTTTGGGTAATTTCTCAAAAACAAATTCACTTGTAGTCATGGAGACCTCATTCTCAATATAATTACTAGCTTTATCAAACTATCTTCAACACCTACTTTATTTTCCTCCCTTTTCCGAGCACTAAGCTCTATTTTTCATCTCTTCCTTCAAACTATAAAATCCTTCAAACTATAAAATTAGTTCGCCCTCTCTACTTGAACTTCCTTTCCCATATATGGTTGATTTTCAAAATTCCCAAAGATGATTGTACTTAGAACATGATGTCATAACTAGGTGAGATGGATCTCTCACCCGCATCTTACATGCATTGAATGATACAATTCTCATTGTGAATGTACTTACCCCATGCTTCAATAACTAGGTGATATGACTCCCCACCAACCTCCTACATACATTCAATGATTGGTTTTAATAAATCAAAAGAGGATTATATGGTAATGACAATTTACTTTAGGAAAATGACATAGGATTTAAGGTATGTGGGATTCACCATTGGAACCCCTTTAGTCTCTCTCTTTCAGAATCATAACCCCCATATAACTTATCAATTTATTTCATTTTTATTATTTTTAATGTACAATGTTTACATATTATATAATTTGCATTTCATTATACATATAGATATACATTATTAATTTAAGTGAATATTACAATATCATATTATTTAAATATAAATACCAAAAACATTGTTTAATGTAAAGAGACCCTTCCCTCCATAAAGGAGAAAAAAAATTTCCCTTAATGTTTGGAGACTTTTTCTTTTTGATGAAAGAAAAAATTGATTGTAGAGCCCTCGTCATACTATCTAAATATTGATACGAAAAATTTGATTACTGTAAAGAGACCTGTCCTTCCATAATTAATTTTGGGGATAGTTTTGAAGGTGGCATTAGTCCATGATAGGTGGCATTATAAATTTTCCCTTAACAGCTTTGTCACTACTTTCCAAGTCTATGTCTCACAGCCCGGCAAGTTGAAGTGCACACGGATCTGAAATTTCCACCCATATTGTTCTTATCTCGTTTCAGTCTATTTTACCTACCTATTTCCTTGAATGTGCAATCTCGTTGTAGATAATTGGTTCATTGAATATAATTTGGCATACTTAAGATTTACCAAACAAAATTTGGTTTGAAAACATATTTGAAGCTTTACTTTTGGGGAGCATTGCGGGTGACATATAAGAGAAATATATGCAAAGTAGCTTAGAAAAAATATTTTACCACTGGTAAAGTGGACGTATAGAGCTTTCCATGAATTGATGTATACAAGAAACAAAAACACTATGAACTATATAAACGAGGTTATTTATTTTCTTCATATGTATACAAGAAAAAAAATAGCCTCTTTATATAACCTCTTCAAAGGAATTGCAAAGCATCCACTTATATAAACGAGGTATTCTACAGCCATGGTGTTAGAAATGACTATATCTGCCTGTGTAACCGTTGAGAAACAAATTCCTTATTATTTCGAAGCAAAAACATTCATAGCATAAACTTATGGTTCCATGTTTATAACGTATTGAAATCACATATCAATGTAAAATTTCACTTTGCACTACATTGATAAGAAGTTCGACGAAAACTGAAATAAGGCATCAAAGTAAAATGTGGGAAAAGATAGCAAAAGAAACATTAGGAGATAGAGGTTAGCCTTAGTGTTATCATACTCTAAGGCCATGTGAACTTCCATAGTATTGTAAAATTGTGATAATAAAATAAAAGAAATTGTAAATATTAAAATTTATTTATGTAAATAAAATTGATGGAAGATTATATAAGGGTTGGTAGAAGTTTATATAATGAGTATGGGTTGGGGGATAAGCTTAATTGTAAGCCTATCTTAAATAATAGAGATAATGATAACTTGTTTTATATATTGTCACAGTTTTACCATGTAAATCTTTTGTTTTATATGAATGATTGTTTTGTGTGTAGTGTCATGTTTATTATATTTACCTCGAAAGACGTACACCTATTGACAATGGTCACAATTAATGATTTTTTAATCTTATTTAACCTTAAAACCTATGGCTATGCATTGAAGATGCTGGCATATTCTTAGTAGTTCTCCAAAATCAATGGATCAGATTTATTGTTCATAACTTTCTTGCATTTATCAAAGTTCATTTTTTTTTTAATCGAAAATAAAAGTCCACCGGTTTGTTTTTTGTTTACAAGGAAGAATATTTATTTTGAAAGGAAAAAATATACTATGGAGAAATCTATTAAAAAAACAAAAAGTCTGTTTTTTAGTATATATTGTGAAAAAATGTATTTAAAAAAAAAGTGGAAAAATATATATTATTTTTAAAATATTGTTTAAGGGGGTGGAGTCTTTAAAATTTGTATGGAAGTTTGAATATTCACATAGAATTAATTTTTGGAGTAAAAAAATTAAAATAAAAATCAAATTGATTTTTTTTTTTTCAGTTTCATTGTTATTCTATTAAAAACAAATGAAACTTTCAATTACATATGTTTCTAGAAAGTATCGATCATAATGTCAAACTAGTTACATATAAAATAATAATAATAATAATAATAAATCAAATTGATATTTGAAGTGAAAAATCAAAGTGACATTTGGAGGGCTGTAGAGAATTAATGACATTCCAGATTGTGGAAACTTAAAATGTTATATTTGTTAGCAACGACAAGAGGGATGATGGTGGAAAGAATATGTATATATATATATATATATATTATTTACTTGGGAGTTGTAGAATTATTCATTACATGTAAATTATCATACTACTAGGCATGCATAGGCCTACTTTATTGGACCTAGATAGGCATGGGTACCACTAGTTTATTGGGTCACCTATTGGGCCACCATGAAGTGTGCCCCACTTCTTTGGACACTCAGGATGAGGGGGTGTTCCTTAATTAGTAGTGTAGTTAGTTTTAGATATTTCTATTGTAGACAATAATTCGCTTCAACACATTCAATTGCGAGCATTCAGTGCACTTTCATTAATTATTGTTATAAACATTTTGTTAGTTTCTACAACTTATATTATAATCAAATAATGACGAGAAGGAAAAATATGTCTTGCTTATAGAAGGCGCTCCTCTCTCACTCAAGAAAATGTTATGGTTATTTTTTGTTCTAATTCTTCTTCTCCATTTTTACGTGTATTATATTTTTTCTGCTCCACGCTATCTAATTTTTGTTATTCATTGCACCTTTAGTTTTCTATCTGTTTTTCATATCTAAATTGCAAATCAATTGGTATCAAATCTTTGATCCAAGTCAGTTTCTTCTCATCCATGAAATTTAGGAGAGGCCATCCAACAAAAAAAAAAATCTCAGAGTGAGATGTCCTTCTCAAGACTTCCAGTCTACCCTCCTCAGGGCTTCCAGTACATTCATTTTCCACCATTCTCCACACACCACCGAGTTCCTTCTCAGAGCCCTTAGTAGTTTAGTGATTCTGAGCACAGCATCCAATGAAAGATTGACATATGTGGTGAAATAAAATTACGTCGTCGCGAGGAAATTTGTCTATAGAGGATTATGCATCCACTACCACAGCTCCAATTCAATATTTAATGATGGCCCTCGAGGAGATACTATGTCTTCCATAGCGTACAGATCTAACACCCATGCATATCGATAGGCACTTCCAATTACCAAAATTTGTGGGTCAAATGAATGGTAAGAATGTTGACTCTTGGCTTTGCAGTATTTCCACATACTTCATTACAGGTCCTAAGATGACATAAGACATGAAGCTTCAGACCACTAGTCTACAACTCGAGGGAATTGCATAGACATGGTGGGACACTCAGCTAGATAATTCTTCCTGGGTCATGGATATAGAAAACCCTATCAAGACACATACACCACACATTACAACATGGGAGGGATTTTTCTAGGCACTCATAGACCACTTATATGCCCCGTGATATCGATAGAACCTCCTTTCCAAATGGTTGCAACTCCGACAAATCTCCCATCAGTCAATACAAAGCTACATAGATGTCTTATGCAAGTTGTGCATCCAACTACACATTTATGATCCATAAGAGGTATTTGATTGTCAAATATAATTCTGGTTTATTAACAATTTTCCGTTGTGAAGTCGATTAGTTTGCGTCTCTTTCTTTGGACAAGGCCTCATTTCGGGCCTTGGATATGGAGTGTAAAGTGTCTCCTAAAATACACTCTCCCCCAACCTGATATGGTCCTTCTACTGCTAGTCCTTCGCATATTGAGAATTCCCTAGTTTTCTGTGTGTCCCCATCCACACCCAAAATTATGCCCTGGTGTACCTTTCATAAGAACAACTTCCATGCATCTGCAGACTCTCAATAACCTAGGAACATTCACACCAACCAAACTCTATTTGCAGAGGTCACTCAGATTGATTCCCCTTACCATCCTAAAGTAGTCTATGTTATCTCCATTTTTTGGATAACTAAGGATATTGTGTCTCGAGGCCCTCACATTGTAGATATGGAGTGTCGAGAGAATACATGACCAACAATACCCCTTTTGCACAGATGGAAACCCCTCTCACCACCATATATGTTCAGATATTTCTAAATGGCATCCACCACATCAACTCGCTTCCAAAACATAGTGGGCCTTGCTCCATGAGGTACAAGTCACTATTATGGTGAACATCATTTCAATATTTAATCTAGTTGAGTATGTTGTATCTTATATTTCTCTAGATTTCATGATATATTCTTGGACATTATGCCTTTTTCCTTGCTTCACCTTGGTGGCTGACATTGTGCCCTAGTAAGTGGTTTTCTTTGGGAATGGGCTTTCTACTAGGAACTCCCTTAATGATCCATTGTACCGTTCTAGACCATGCTTAGCACTTTCTATCATTATTTCCCTCCATTTCCTTATCTCTTGGGATTTTAGGGCATATTGACCCAATATGGGGTTGTCCCTCATTCTGTGGGAAGAAGGGCCTAAAGGCCTATAGGGGTTGATGTTGGATAAAATATAAAATCCTTGTATATTCCTTCTAGATGCTTCGCCCAAGGATCACCCAAGAAAGCAGTGAAACACTTAAATTTGAGTAAAGGGGACCCGTAATATAATAAAGAATGCTTAAAAGGTTAGTTGAAGGATAGGAGATATCATCACAAGCTGACCTATCACATCCATGAATATATAGTGGTATGAAATTGTCACCATTTGGACACCAAACTAGGGAAATGGCTCTCAGTTGCATGGCTGAAAGAAAGGGGGTCTCATCACGTGCGAGCCTTCTCATTTCCACTAGGTCTTTGTGGGTGGCATTGCCATCATCTAATCACCACACCAAGACAATGACCTTCAATCTCTTTGTATGTTATATTGAAAGAAAATGAAAAGAAAGAAAGACAAAAGGAAATTGATGGGCTTGGAAAAAGTGCATTGTGGATGAAGGTACCACACACCCTCTAGAAAGGAACCCATGAATGAGACACTATGACCCCTTCTATGTGATGATCCCTATTCCCATTGAGTCTTCACCCCAACCACTTCATCCACATACATGGAAATTGTCCTTGACCTAGGGAAAGATCTACCCAATAGGACACCTCGTCAACCCTCCCATATTCAAGCTCAACAAGTCACATAGTGTCTTTGAACAATTAATTGTTTGATATAGTGATCTTTGATGCACATGATTAGATGGTTTATTTATTGACTGGATTCGCTTATCATGATTTTATGACTTGAGATCCTTGGAGGGCATGATTATCTATCTTTGCAGGACCTAGTTGGTGGACAATTTTAGGAGAACAAGCCTATCTTGAGCTTCCATGGGGCTATAAGCCCACGGGTTCGATGTCAAGGGCCCGCATGCCAGATGAGAAAGATCATACTTGGAAGGCCTTGATTATTAATTGGATGACATAGCATATCCCCCACATGCCAAATGTTTTCCCTAGGAGAAGAAAATGTCACTTGGAAGGCCTTGATTATTAATTGGTATGATATCATACTTGGAAGGCCTTGATTATTAATTGGTATGACATCATACTTGGAAGGCCTTGATTATTAATTGGTATGACATCACCTAGGGGGGTTAGGGCTTTGTGGTGAGGTGCCATGCATTGACACATGGATGTTTTGAGGAGAAGAGAGTCTTCACCATGATGATATCATCTAGATGCTTGACATGTGGCCTTTCGAGGCCTACCCATGCTTCTCTAACACCAACAAATTCTTCAAAGCAAAAAAATGTCCCCTTAAGGGGAGACGTCCATGTAAACTTAGGGTTTATTTGTGCAAAAGTGAAACTTAATTGAATTGTTTAATATAACTTTTTTAAGGGAGAAATATTAGGTTTGTTGATCCCTGGTCTTGTGGTTTACCCCTTAAATCATAGACAAGTCACCTTGGTGACATTTTGTATAAATAAGAGATCATAAGATCTCATTTTAACATAACTCTCCCTCATTGTGAGAAGTATTGGTCTGAAATTTTCTCTATCTTTGGCTATATTTGTCTGTTGTGCACTTGTTTATGGCTATCTTGATGAATGGTTTATGGAGGAGTGAGGTGCTAGCCTTGGATAAATTATTTCTAGCTTTTATGGTGGATTATCTTAGCATCTTTCTTGATTTTGGTTTGGTATTTTACTCGTATGATATCATTATTTTCGATTCAATGATTTTTTTCTAGGATCTAGGTGGGAAGTATAAGGGAATACACCCCCACCATAGTATTCATCATTTTGTGCTTCATGTTATTGGTTATAAAATTGTTTGCTAAGAAAAGTATAAGGGAATACACCCTTTTAGCTTAAACCCTAGCTAGAGAAACTTGCCTTGGGAAGTAAAACGGATTACACCCCCAAGGAGGTAGCTTCTCTAGCCCTTTCTTTGTTTGACTCTATTAACCCAATAGTAAAGGAACTAGTAATATATTTTTTGCATTGGAGACATAAAAGCATTACCTTGTGAAACGTGAATTTTTATCTTTTGAAAGGTCTCTTGCTTGGAGTTTGTTTGCCTCATTGAGAGGAGTATTCACCTACTAGGGATTCCCCTCTCTCCCACTACTTTAATTTTTTTTACAAACTTTAACCGACAATCATTAGGGTTTCATAACCCTAGCTACTAAGACTATCTTAACTCCTAAACTAACCCTAGACTAGATCTCTAACTTCACTCATCTAGTCTACTAACTAGGGCACACTTTTTGAGCTAGTTATTGGAAATTGTATATGGTTGATTTTGTTTCTGCATTCCATTGAATGTTACATCCATAAATATGCAATTTTCTGCAGAAAATACATGTTACAACATCTTTCTTTATTTAGCCTCAAACTTCCATTTTTTAGTCATAGCTGATTGCCATATTTATTGATAATATTCATGATTGATCTTATGCTTTACAAGCTTATTTATAATTCTTTATTTGATGATATACATTTTTTTCTTCTAGTGTAAATTAGGGACATCAAACTTAACATTCTGATCCATACTAACATATATCACTACAAGGTGTCTTTCTTTGTGTCTCAGGTAGGTACAATCATCCAGAGAAGCACTACACCTTTGGGGAAACAATAATTTGACATACAAGGCCTCTCTACCAACTTTTCACTCCACTTAGACTTGACCTATAGGGGATTCACTTCCATTTCCCCCCATATCCATCTCATTCCCCCTAGGGTCACCAATATCGCCTCCCTAGAGTGACCAAGTCACCCTTCAAGTGTGGTACCTACATCAAGGTGACATTGCGTGTGGGATTCCCAAGTTGTAGCACTTTCCTTGTCCTAAGTTGGGTCGATTTTTTTCCAACCTACAACTTGCGCTATAAAATTTTGACGTTATTATTAGGGAAGATTTGGAATTTTCTTCGTACCCTAAAGACACTTTAGTAAGCTATCCCAAATCCTTTCCCTTAGTTTTTCCAACAAATCCACCCAAGGGATGTTCCCTTTCCACCTTCCTTAATGAGGTGATTTTACAACTCATCTGGTGACTGCACCTTCCCATAATCCTTCTTTCCCCAAACCTTTCTTCCCTAGGAGGTCCAAGCCTTCTAAGGTTTACAAAATAAGGCCTCCTCTCAAGTCTCCCATTTCTAAAACCCTTTTCCATAATACTTGTCCTCTTGTTCCAATGGATCTCCCTTGGGTAAGGGACCTCTACAAACCCATTAACACGACCAATATCCAAGTTTACCCTACCAAAATGCCAACATAAGTCAACAAGTGGTTGCCAAAGCTCCTAGAAAACAATGTGATAATTGTTGAAGACCACATTTATGTCATGAGTTTGGATATGGACAATGCAGGTATTGATAATGAATATGTG
Source organism: Picea engelmannii (assembly GCA_009831015.1). Classification (NCBI taxonomy): domain Eukaryota; kingdom Viridiplantae; phylum Streptophyta; class Pinopsida; order Pinales; family Pinaceae; genus Picea; species Picea engelmannii. The sequence goes on along the minus strand of ML786351.1, from coordinate 50,492 downwards.
GCCATGACACTATTCGCTTCATCATTGAATGAAGAAGCCCTTGATTGGCTCAAAGAACTCCCTAATAATCATATCACGACCTATGATGCCTCTTCCAACTTATTCAAGAGAAGATGGTTGAGAAAATTATATGGTGGGACACTTGGGAGTCAGTTCAATCAAATAAATAAAAAGGAGAATCAAAGTGGTAAGGAAATTCATTTCCATATTTGACAGGTTGTACAATCAAATTCCAACAGATTATCGTCCTACAACATCATCAATTTGTCTCCTTTACATGAATGCTTTTTAAGGGCAGTTATGATAAACAATTAAAGGTAAAAGTACCTCATCATTGGCATAGCATAAAGAGTTAATTATCAACATTGGAGAGAATCTCCTTGATTAAAAAATAGAACCTTTTCAATACCCTTGTAACAAAACAGAATCAAGGACAAAGGTTTCCAACAATAGTGTTCCTTATCTGATTGCTCTCATGACTGATAAGATATACCAAATGAATACTCAGTTTGTTCAAGTGTAGAATCATCTTATGAACCGTATGAATATAGTGGAAAGAAATCAATCTACTCCCATACCTCAGTTTTCCATACCGCAGAGAGATGTCACTAGTTGGAAACCAAGAGCTCAACAAGAGGCAAAGGCCCCAAATACTTTGAAACTTGTTGGGATAGTTGATATAGAAGCTTGGTGTCTCCCATGCCAAGAACCCTAGAGGGAATATGAGCTCCCCCGATGAGACAAAGATTATCCTGAAGATATAAAGTTCATGATTTTCAATTTCAACGATGAACAAGATACCAAGAACATATCAATGAATCTAAAAGAATGGGAGAAAGAGAGGGGAGACTCCAGGCCTTAAATAAATTGAGAGATGATCAGAATAAGGAATTAAAGAGGAGGGAAATTCTAACCTACAATAGAAAAAAAAATTCAGCCCCTCTGTCATAGCCTGATACTCCTCTTCCATCAGCATAAAAGGTGGCTCCACCACCTCCATTGTTTGTATGTGAGTTTATTCCTAATCCAACTCCTACAGATGATGTTTCGTTGAATATATATGTTGCAAGCATGTTTGGAAAACTGAATATGATGGTCCCAGTGACATATATGTGTAATATTCCTTCTGTCAAAAGAGAAATTTTGAAAATCTTACAAGTACCATCCAAGAAGGAGGATCCCCCCATCATTTTGAACACTTTGTATCTCAATGAACTAAAGGAAAATAACCCTTCTTTTGATATTTAAGTAGTCATGAATGGACTTTGCTTGAACAACTGCATGCTTGATTCAGGGGCCTCAACAAATGTCATGTCATAGAAGGTGATGAAACAACTTGGTTTGAAGACAACCTGATAATATGGAGAAAAAAATGGTATTGATTAAAGAAGAGTTGAAGTCTTGGGGGTGTGAGAAGATGTTGAGGTATTTTTGATATATTTTCCACATATCAACATCCTCATGGACATATTGGTGATCAATTTTCCGGATACCTGTGGGATTCTCTTGTCGAAGACTTGGTCCTCAACGCTTGGAAGTTTCCTTGTCATGAACCTTACACATGCATATATTCCCATGGGAAATGGAACGTATGAGATATTACATATCATGGAAAAGGAAGATACACATGTGATGGATCTGAGGGGCCCTAACTATCTCAATGCGAACTACTATGATATGCCTCTAAAATTTATTGAGAATGCTCCATCTGAGTTACCCTTCATGTAGGAAGATTTCATAGAGGTGTTTTTCCCAAGGAAAGATAAAAATAAGACTGCAAAGTACCATGGAAAGGAGATAGGGTCTATTCATATTATGCAAGAAGAAGAGGAAAAACATGAATAAGTTGTCAAAGAAACAATCCACACATAGCTTCTCTATGATGAGAATACACCTTGCCTCAATTTAAGTGAGGGAAGTCTTGTTCTCATGTGGGACAAAAGAAAGGGAAAGCCAAGATATGACCAAAAGGAAAACAATTCATGGCTTGGACCTTACGTCATCAGAAAGAAGTCTGACAAAGAAAGGTACTATATGACAACATTAGATGGGAGAAATATGCCACTACTAGTAGATGGGTCTCTTCTCCAACCTCACAGCCATGTCACATGACTTCTTCAAGGCCCATGGTGTAGGTAAGAAGGTAAGTCATTTTGATTCCCTGCATTTTCATCTTGATTGATCATACTAGTTTAGATGCATTTCGTTTTCATTTTTCTCTACTTGCACTATTGATTTCATGCTTAGCTTAGAATTTTTTTTTTAATGTCAAAATTTTCTAATTCTAAGTCAGTTGGTTTTGATTATCATCAAATAAGAAAAAGGATGAGTAGGCCATCCTACACTTGACAATTTGATGTTTCCTTGTAGGCACATGTCTACCAGGAGATGTTGTGGTTCTCATACACTCTATGGTGAGCACATGTACCCAAGTAGGAGCTAGATGTTATCCCCATGTTATCCCCATTTTGCAGATATGGAGTGCCGAGAGACTCCATGACCAACAGTACCCATTTTGAACAAATGGAAACCAACCTCACCACCACAGATAGTCACATATTTCCATATGGCATCCACCCCATCAGCTAGCTTCCGGAAGGTAGTGGGCTTTTCTCCATGAGGTACAAGTCAGTATTATGGTGAGAATCATTTCAATATTTAAGCCAATTGAGTATGTTGTATCTTATATTTCTCTAGATTTCATGATATATGCTTGGACAATATTCCTTTTGTCCTTCTTCACCTTGGTGGTTGACATTGTGCCATAGCAAGTGGTTTTCCTTTGGAATGGGTTTTGTATTAGGAAATCCCTTAATGATCCATCGTACCATTCCCGACCATACTTACCATTTTCCATCATTATTCCCCTCCATTTTCTTAACTCTTGTGATTTTAGGGTGTATTGACCCAAGAAGAGGTTGTCCCTCATTCTATGGGAAGAATCGGATGAAGGATGAGAGGGTTTGATGTTGGATAAAAGATAAATCCTTGCATAAACCTTCCATATGCTTCACCCAGGGATCACCCAAGAAAGAGGTGAAACATGTATCTTTGAGTAAAGGGGACCTGCAATATAATAAAAAATGCTTAAAGGTTAGTTGAAGGATAGGAGGTCTCATAACATCCCGACCTATCATGTCCATGAATATCTAGTGGTATGACATTTCCATCATGTGGTGACCAAACCAGGGAAATGGCTCTCAGTTGCATGGTTGAGAGAAAGGGGGTCTCATCACGAGACAAATTTCTCATTTCTACTAGGTGTTTGTGGGTGACATTGTCATCATTTGGTCACCATGCCATGGTAGTGACCTTCAATCTATCCTTATGATTTATTGAAAGAAAATGAAAATAAAGAAAGATAAAAGACAATTGACGGGCTTGGAAAAAGTGCATTCTGAACGAAGGTACCACACACCCTCTACAAAGGCACTCATGAATGAGACACTACAAACCCTTGTATGTCATGATCCCTATGCTCATTAAGTATTGACCCCAACCACTTCATCTACTTACATGGATTAGAGAGGTATCTCTTGGAAACTCTCATTGACCTAGAGAAATATCTACCCAATAGGACACCTCGCTAACCGTCCCATTCTCAATCTTGACAAGTCGCATAGTGTCTTTGAACAATCAATTGTTTGATATAGTGATCATTGATGCACATGATTAGATGTATTATTTACTTATTGTACACACTTATCATGATTTTATGAATTTATATCCTTGGAGGGAAATCTTATTTGTATTTGCAAGACCTAGTTGGTGGATAGTTTTGGGAGAACAAGCCTAGCTTGGGCTTCCATGGGGTTGCAAGCCCATAGATTGGATGCCAAGCGCCCACATGATGGATGAGAAATATCATACATGGAAGGCCTTGATGATTACTTGGACGACATATCATATCCCCCACATGCCAAACTGTTTTCCTAGGAGAGGCAAAACATCACTTCTAGAGGCATGACGTCACCTAGGGGGGTTCGAGCTTGGTGGTGAGGTGCCACTCATTGACACATGGAAATTTTGAGATGAAGAGGTTCTTCACCATGATTAGATCATCTATATTCTTTACATGTGGCCTTTGGATTCCTACCCATGCTCCCGCAACACCAACAACTTCTTCAAAGTGGAAAAACGTCCCCTAACGAGAGACATCCATGTAAAATTAGGGTTTATTTGTGTAAAAGTGAAACTTTAATTGAATTGTTTAATACTAGTTTGTTAAAGGGGGGGATATGAATTTTTTTGACCCCTAGTCTTGTGGTTTACCCCTTAAATCATGGACAGGTCACCTTGGTGACATTTTGTATAAATAAGAGATCATAAGATCTCATTTTAACATAACTCTCCCTCATTGTGAGAAGTATTGGTTTGAAATTTTCGTTATCATTCGATATATTTTTCTCTTGTGCACTTGCTTACAAATATATTTATGAATGGTTGATGGAGGAGTGAGGCTCTAGACTTGGATAAATACTTTCTAGCATTTATGGTGGATTATCTTAGCATCTTTATTTATTTTGGTATGGTCTTTTACTCTTATGCTATCATTGTTTTCAAGTCAAGGATTGTTGTGCTAGGAGCTAGGTGGGGAGTATAAGGGAATACACCCCCACCATAGTCTTCATCATTTTATGCTTCATGTTATTGGTTAAAAAATGGTTTTCTAAGAGAATTATAAGGGAATACACCCTCTTAGCTTAAACCCTATCTAGAGAAACTTGTCTTGGGAAGTAAAATGGATTACACCCCCAAGGACGTATAGTCTCTAGATATTTATTTATTTGACTCCATTAACCCAATAGTAAAAGCACTATTCATATATTTTTGGCATTGGAGATATAAAATCATTGCCTTGGGAAATGTGATTTTTTTTATCTTTTGAAATGTCTCTTGCTTGGAGTTGGTTTGCCTCATTGAGAGGAGTCTTCCCCTACTAGGGTGTCCCCTCTCTCCCACTACTTTAATTTTTGTTACAAAATTTAACCTAAAACCATTAGGGATTCATAACCCTAGATACTAACACTCTCTTAACTCCTAAACTAACCCTAAACTAGCTCTCTAACTTCACTCACCTAGTCTACTAACTAGGGCACACTTTTTGCTCTAGTTATTGGCACTTTTCTATGGTTGATTTTTTTTTTGCATGCCATTGAATGCTACAGACATAAAACTGAAATTTTCTATAGAAAATACATGTTACAACAAATTTCTTTATTTATCCTCAAAGTGCCATTTTTCAGTCATAATTGATTGCCATATTTATTGATAATATTGATAATTGATCTTATGCTTTACATGCTGATTTAGAATTTTTACTTTTGCTGATATAAATTGTTGTATGTTGATTCAAATTAGGGACAGTAAGCTTAAATTTATGATCCATACTAACATATATCATTGCAAGGTGTCTTTGTTTGTGTCTCGGGCACGTACAATCATCCAAAGAAGCACTACACCTTTGGGGAAATGATCATTTGATTTAAAAGGCCTCTCTTCCCACTTTGCACTCCACATAGACTTGAACTCTAGGGGATTCACTTCCATTTCCCCCCATATCCATATCATTACCTATAGGGTCACTGGGATCGCCTCCTTAGAGTGACCTAGTCACCCTTGAAGCATGGGATCTACATCGATGTGACATTGGGTGTAGGATTCCCAAGTTGTAGCACATGCCTTGTAGTTGGGTCGAGATTTTCCCAACCTACAACTTGCATTATAATAGTCTCTATAGACAATCCTACTTAAGTGGATGCTTCTATGATCATGGTGACCAGTAATGAACTCAACATCTTTAATATACCCATATTTAGACATAATTGTCAGATCAAGCATGAGTTGGATACTTTGATATTGGAAAATGGAAGCCAAAAGAACCTTGTGGAATAGAACTTGGTCACACACCTGAACCTCCCAACCACTCCACACCCAACCCCATACCATGTTGGCTAGGTACAAAAGGAATTCCATCTTCTCATTGTCTCCTAGTGTTGTGTGGTTACCTTTGTGATTGGCCCTTTCCTAGATATTGTGGTGTGTGATGTCTCTCCTCTTCATTGTGTCAATTTGTTAATTGTCATTCCCTACCAGAAGACCTGACATGCTATTTATCATGTTAGATCTCATCAATACCACTTTCAACATGAGGGGCGCACCTATGTTCTTACTTATTCTTCTCCTAAATCCACCCAACCTATTATTGACCACATGGTCATTAATCAAGTAAGTTTGAACCAATGAGTCTCTTTGTGCTTAGTTCACCCCATTAAACCATACAACAAAAATAACCTTGTACCCCCTGCCATGAATTCCCCACTCCAATAATTTGTAGACGTATTCACAAAACCCATGAAACTGTTGCCGTGTCACTTTATTGAGCTCACACTTGATCTAATTCCTAGTGATTTTTTCCCTGACACCCTATCCTATCACATGATTCCCAAGAGGTCGTTGAGATAGAACACCCAATTGGTCAACTTTTGAACTTAGTGGATATTCCACCTTCATTGTCTCCATGTGCATTCCCTGCCTTTTTTATATTAAACAAGGCTGATTCAGAATGGAACCTAGTGACCCACCACTATTCCCTTAATAAAACCAATGTTAAAACCCGCTTCCTCCTACCCTATATTGAGGAATTTTTGGACCACTTACGAGGGGATTATTCCTTAACACATATGGATTTGATAGGTGGCTACCATCAAGTTTGCATGAATGCATCAAGGAATTTGGGTAATTTTGTGATCATTTGTCTTAATGATATATTGATCTTCAATAATTCTTAGGAAAAACATCTTCATCATGTCCGCAACATCCTCAAGATACCGTAGGCACATACACTTCAGGTAAAGAAATCCTATGTCGGACACACATCGGTTCTACATTTGGGACTCATGCTAGACATAGTAGTGGGTTGATCAGATCCATCTTGGGTACAAGTTTTTGCATAATGGACACCAAACTCTAATTCCCATGACCTCAATATTTTTTTACAAAATTTTTGGCACCACTTCGCTCAACTTCCACTCATGTTATATTATGCACAGGTTCTCCATTTGCTAGATAAGAATCAACCCTTTGATATTAATAATGATGCATTACAATTTTCTAGTGGGGAAGTACTTAAATAGGGAGGTCATTCGATGGCATTAGATTCAAAGAACCTTTCTCCTTCTGGCTTGGAACATTACCAACAAGAACATCAGTTAACTCATTTTTTAATCCATATGTTGACTCAAATTTATACTCAGAAAGAAGTTTCCTTTTGAGAATCCCTAGAAAGTGAAAAAAAGAGGCATGATAAGAAGCACACACCATTGTTGTTTCAGTTAGGAGATAATGTATTTATATTGCTAAAGAGGTACCAATTCAAACACCAACATCATTTACAATGCAATTTCGCTAACTTCATGGAGGAAGAGGGGACACTTCCGGATCTAAACAGGGGGAAATTGGACCACCAAGAAGTGTACCTCACTTCCTTGGCCACTTAGTATGAAGGAGCACTCCTTAATTAGTATTGTAGTTAGTTTTACATATTTTTATTGTAGATAGTAGTTCACTTCAGCACTTTATGCTGCAAGCATTTAGTGTGCTTTTAGTAATTACTATTGTAAGAATTTAGTTAGTTTTTGTAGCTTCTATTTTAATCAGCTAATAACGAGAAGGAAACAGTTGTCTTGCTTATAGAATAAAATTCTCTCTCACTCAAGAAAACATGATGGTTATTTTATGTTCTAATTATTCTTCTCCATTTTAATGTATATTCTATTTTCTCTCCTCCGCACTATCTAATTTCTATTATCCATTGTGCCTTTAGTTTTCTGTGTGTTTTTCATATCTGAATTACAAATCACCTATGATAAGTCTAGACAAATTTAGGTAGATTGAGGGTGTGGGGGGCATGTATGTTGAGTTAATATTGACTCGATGAAAGAGTCAATGAGTTAAATTTAGTTTTAGGTCAAAGCATGTGGTTTTTCGAGTCCATGTTTGTTGAGCATCCTATCGTATTGTGTCCATGGATTGAAAGTAATGAAGCCTATAAAAGGCTTGGTGAACTCCATTGTGAATGGGCTTTGAGGTGAGCAGTGAAGGATTACCTGGTCATCTTGACCAGATTGGGTCAAGGGAATGTTTTTGCCAAGGTGGATCATTGAGACTCCATCGTAAGGTACGTGGAGGTGATAAGCAAAGTTTCACTTGGGCTTGGATGGATTTGGTCAAGGTTTTGAATGCAAATTTAAAGGTGGAGAATAAAGTGTGCATATTAGAAAGGTGAGTCTGTAGAAATGATGATGTGTTTAAAACTTTGTAGTGAAATCAACATTAGTAGGTCAGTCAATTGTTTGAGAATATATAATGGAGTTAGGTTGATACTCATGGAATTTCTAGGAAGTTGGGATCGAAGATGCTCAGTAATGCCAATTTGCAGCAAGAGTTTTGGGTAGAAGCGGTTATGTTATCTAGAAAATCGGTCACCGTCAGTTGCTGGAATATTTTGGAAGAGGTATGAATAGGTCATTTGGTGATTATTTGGTTGCGATGATTATTTTTTTATCATCATTCTAAGTAGGAACTAGATCAAACAAGTATATATTTTTTGGTTATGGTGACGGTCTTAAGGGAGGCAGGTTATGGGATACTACTGCCCACATAGTCATCATGGACATAGATATAATGTTTTATGAATATCCTTTTATAAAATCAAACATAATAAAAGATGAAAGGTACAAAGAATGACTCATAGTAGATAGGGTATTTGGAAGGTATTGATTTCAATGAAAGTTTCTCACTAGTTGTTAAGCTTGTTTCTATTCATGTTGTGTTATTTGATCTTGAGTTAGTGAAACTAGATGTCAAAATTGTTTTACATGGTGTTTTGGATAAGGAAATGTATATGAAACAACCACAAAGGTCTGATTTGTTTGCAAGGGAAGTCATTGGATGTCAAGTTGATTCCTTCATGGTAAGCCAAATTTTACAAGTGAGTATAACTATTGTGCTTATAGTATATTCATTATCTTGGTATCATTTGTTTTGCTTGTTGCAAGCACAAGCATATTTGAGATAATCACATTGGATTAGTTGGTTAGAACGTTTGAAATGAAGTATCTAGGAATAACTAAACAAATCTTGGGCATGGAAAAACAAAGAGACAAGAAAGATTGTAAGATTTGGTTATCACAACAGAAGTATTTGGTGAAGATACTCAAGAAATTCAGTATGAATAATATGAAACCGGTAAATATCCCTTTGGCTTTCCATTGTAATATTAATTTAGGTTTATGTCCTAGTAATGAAGAAGAAAATGGTTATATGTTTCATGTATCTATGTTAGTAGGAAGTATGTTGATTGGATGGGAATGGTATTTCACATGCAACTAGACATGGCAAAACTAGGTGAAGAGCATGGTTATGATTCATGAGATTTGGAAAATACTATACCTACCTCATGTTATTTCTTGCAAGAATGCAAGGATCTATTGGGCAAGTTTGGACAAGAATAGGATAAGGTTTTATGCTGTGCATTTGACTAAAGGTTCAGTGTATCAAAATGGGACAATGCATCTTTTTGTAAGACATGGTCCATACTAGAAAAAATCATGAAGATATGTTCACATAACTACTTGTTAGAAAAGTTGGAATAGTGTTTGGCTTCTCTTGGCTTGCAAAAGAGGTGATAAATATGTTTGGAAAATGTATAAGGTAAATTGTTGTCAAGGTGAAATTTTTTAAATTATGACAATAAATTAAAAGAAATTGTAAATACTAAAATTTACTTGTGTAAATATTTAGTGGTGTTGGTTTATAAAACTTGTGAAAGTTTATATACACTTATCTTGTAATTATGTAAATGGTTCCAATATAGCTAATTGTAAACTTATCTAGAATAATAAAGATATTGATACCTTGTCTAGGCGATATTTTTTGACACATTGTTTTCATGTAAAATTTGTATCATGAATGATTTTGTCTCTATATAGTCATATTTCTTGCATCTAATTATTGTTTCAAGCTCTAAATCCCAAGAAGTATGATGTTATGGAATTCACTCCGTCATCATTGAAACTGAATACGCTTTGAAGTATAACTAGTAAGGTACAGAGCTTAAAACTCGACATGGTCATTGAAGAAACCATGATTTACCTCCAAAGATTTCAGATTGAATGTCTATAGTAACTTCAACGAGAAGAAGATTGCGTTCATCTGTATTGAAATTGGAAAGCAATCTACCGACATTATATGAAACATGCATTAGAGGAGGCCAAGGGCAAAATCGGATAGAGGAAAAAAGGTGAAATTCCACTAACATGCTCTCCCTTTCTTTGAAAAGCCTTGGAAAAGGAATAATGGCACTCAAATACTTTTACGGGTGGGGAAGTCATTCATGGATTTTGTACGATATCACGTTCTTTTTCTTGGAAGTATCCTCCTCTAATTTTCCGCTGATTATCCTAACAATGAATGTTGGACCCTCATTAATGGCGGCTGGCCGATGTATTTCGATATTAAGCCACAAAACCTGCCTCTTTCAATGAAAACTATAGTCTCCCCACAGTAGTATCAGTGAAGGATGTTCACTCATTTTTCTTTATGACGCAGTTGACTTCAAATTTTAATAAAATTCGAATCCTGTGCTGAGCTCAACGTATGTTTCTTGATAATTGTAATTGTTTAGTCAACCATCGATAACGAGAAGCGTTCAAATACAACTCTCTCTACATTATGTCGTTGGGATTTCGTCAATTCCTATGGAGTAAATTGATTTCCATTTTCATTATTTTGGCAATACAGTTCTGTTGGAAGTAAGGCTGCCCTTACACCAAAACTTAGAGGCGATTGGTAAACTCACCACAGTCAGATTTCAAGTATCGATTAGAGGGAGCGTTGATTACTTGCAATTTTGTGTAACAATTTTTTTCTTAGCTAGACAGCATGTGTATAGAATTCGTGACCTCTAACTCTGCACTAAAACCCACAGGTAATTGGTAAACTCACCACCTAAGAGAGACGATTAATCTCTTATCACTATATACCAAGGAGCCACCAGATTCAAAGATCTAAGAGAGACGATTAATCTCTTATCACTATATACCAAGGAGCGTTGACTACTTACAATTTAGTGAAACAAGTTCTGCTATTCATAACACAATTGTCATTCACATGCCTTTTTACAAAATCTTTTATTCAATTTCTTTTGCATGTTGTTTGATGAAAATAAGTTTATCTCGCCTGTCCGTGAGTTTTAGGAGTTTTTATATGTTATTTAATCGCAATAAGTTTATTTCACATTGTTTGAAGGTTTCATAAGATACATAATATCATATGCACACTATATCAGTGTATACTTTATTGAAAATAATTAATGATCTTTTAATCATTAAAAAAATTATGGACACCATTTAATATGTTTAAAATATTTTTGGTTGTTACATGAAATTGATGGTTCGGTTCAGATTTTAGGGATTATATTCTTTGCATGTCAAATCAAACCATGACAATTAATTATTACTGACATTAACTGTATAATGATCCATCAAATTATTTACTATAGCAAATAAGATTATTTATTATGCCTAGTTTTTAGTTTTTATTGTAGATTGGTCAATTATTTACTATGCCTTGAAATTTTACTATTTTATTGTAATAATTTGGAGATTGTCTAATAATTATACAAAAATATTCATGAATCTAACAATTTCTCTCAAATTTCAGAGAAATATCCAAAACAAAAATGATTATTTAGTAAAACATTTAACCTACAGTCATTTCTATTATCGAATTATTCAGTCATTTCTATTATCGAATTATTCAAAGTTCTATTATCGAATTGTTCAGGGCTTCCTCTTTGTCCCTTTTATTTATTTTTATTGAGAACCTTTCTTAATGTAGCCACTCAAACCGTCCAATTTGTTGTAGTAAACCTACCTTTTAGGTTCTTGTCTTTTCTTATTTTGCCTTTCCAGTTCTCCTTACTTTATTGAACTTCTGCCTTATTAAATATATGCCAATATTCATACATATAACCTATCATCACTTTTTGTTATAACTGTTTTGGATAATGTACTAAATTATTTACATTTTTTCCTTTTTTATATTATATAATAATTTATTTTGTTAATTTAAAAACTTAATATTAAACTCGCAGGAGAAAATTTAGAGATTGATCTCGTCTTCGATTTCAGCGTCGGTGCAATCATTATAAAACAAAGTCCTTAATTACGCCGAAAGGCGTATACCTATTGGAGATAGGCACAATTAATCACCTTTTAATCTAAAATTCTAATCTGATGGCTAACAATTAAAGACGCTGGCATATTCTTAGTCGTCCTCCCAAATCAATGAATGTGATTTACTCTTCATAACTTCCTTGTATTTTTGAATGCATCCTTTAACCTGTTTACTTTTTAACATTTACCTAATCACATTAAGAAATTACTGTAACACCATATAATTGCCACTTTTAAATAATTAGCAAATTTACTTGAAATTATAAATTTACTTCAATGTTAACTTTTTCTTTACATTTACATTTCTGCCACGTTTACTACATCTACCATGCACCTACAACATACAGACATAATTGCAACCCTTTCATATTCTCCGTCTGTAAACCTTAATAGCCTTTGCGACTGAACGCCTTGCTTAATGCGTTGCCCTCATGACGTTCTCTTGATAGATTTGGTTCGTATTCTTTGTTTGTAAACCTCAACAGCCTTGGCGACCGAACGCCTTGCTTAATGCGTAGCCATTATGACATTCTGTTGATCGATTTGGTTCGCGGGCGTTAATTTCTATATGATGCTTCAAAATATTCTAAGCGTTTGATCTTGAGGTCAGCCCCGCATAGCTCTTGATAGAAATAAAAGCAGGGAAACCCATAACAATTAGTAGAATCGCGCGACCATAACAAAAGCCTGCCATCTATCGATTCACTGAAAGTATCGGATTGGAATTTGAAGCTCCAAACAACCCATTACATCGCAGAGAAGTGCAGCAGGTGGAACCATGGGTTGCAGGTGGAACCATAAATCTATCATGAACCAGGGATTCCGCGGGGCTAAATTCGAGTCATCACAGATGTGTTCATTCTCTTCCTTTTCTTTATTTCTTTCTCTTTATTTTCCGTTCATTCTCTTCCTTTTCTTTATTTCTTTCTCTTTATTTTCCTGTTCTTTTGACATATATGGGAAACTGTAGTCGAGAGACACTGGTTGTTTTCTATATACATCTATAATAAACAGTATTCGAGAGTTGTTTGTTGTTTTTGTTTTTAAATTTCAAGCAGTATATTTGCTGCCGGGAATAATATATTAATGCTTATAAAGTCCCTGCTCTCGTGCTGGAAATATGTGGAAGAGGGAGCCAATGCTTATGCGTTTATCGAATTTGAATCAAGCCGTTCCCT
>ML786351.1:17830-36975 GCA_009831015.1 Picea engelmannii | reverse complement strand
CTACATAAATCCTTCACATGCTTATGCCCATAAGTTCTATTGTATTAGTTTCCAATATGTTAAGTAGAATCCTCATCCTATCTCCTTTGTGAGGACAATATGTATACATGTGGTCTCCTTCACATCCCGAACACTTTTATGTGATGATATGTTGGTCTCTTCCCCAAGGAAACTATCATCTTAGGTTTGCACTGTATTGGTTGGTCTTGTTTTTATGCTTGAAAACTATTCCTAAAGAAAGGTGGCTTGAATCATTTCTTCCTCTGATCCATCTTTTTATCATACAAAATGTGTGAAAAGACAGTATTTGCATATTTTATTCATACAATTATCTTCCTTTCATTATGGCTTCATCCAAAGTTTTAGTCTCATCCAATTGGATTTTATCCTTCTCGACTCATGGTAGGCCACTCAAGAATATTTGAATTTTGAACATTCCTTACTTGATGAAAACCACATACCTCAAAAGCTCCAAGAATTTGTGTTTATATTCCTCCATAGTCATATCTTAACTATCCTACATATGCTAAACATTGTATGCATTAGTCCAGAGCGTAAAGAAATGGAAACACTACTTGTTGGGGAAGGAAATGATCATACATACATATATCAAGAACCCTTACAGTATATTCAAGAACATACAAAATTGAAACAATCTCGACACTATATGTGGATGGGTTTTCTACAACAATTTCACTTGGTAATCAAGTACAAAAAGGGTACAAGTAACAAGGTAGTTGATATGCTTTCCAGACCTCCGATTGTTGCTTCTATTATTTTGAAGAATGCTTCTTTATCTCGTGATATCTATGTAGAAACAATTCCATAGATGGATATTTTAAAGAAGTATATGTGAAGCTAACCCTTGGTGCACAGGTAGAGAAATCTTGTCTACAGGGAAAACTACTCTACCATCTTGGAAAGCTATGTATTCCTACAAGTGAATGAGTCTATGTAATACGAGAAGCTCATACTTCTCTTGTGTACGGGAATTTTGGGGTAGAAAAAAATATGGTTCATTTGCAGATGTTTTGTTACTGGCCTCAAATGAAAGCAATTGTAACTAAATATGTAAAGGGGTGAGTGATGTGTTCTACTTGTAAGCCCACTAATAGAAAACTGGGGCTATACTCACCACTTCTTGTTCCATCCCATCCATGGGAATGTGTCTCCATGGATTTTGTAGGGGGTTTACCCATGACCAAAGAGATCATGATTATTTGTATGTGGTAGTGGATAGGTTCAGAAAGATGTGCACCATGATGCCATGTAAAAAGCATATCACTATTGTGAAGACTGCTAATCTCCTCTTTCAGCATGTTTGGGTTCACTTTGGGTTACCCACATGCATCGTCTCGGATTGAGATACTTGATTCCTTAGGGAATTTTGTACTAGCTTGTGGAGAATGACGGAAACCAAATTGAAGAGGAGCACTGCCTTCCATACACAGACCGACGGACAGACAAAGGTCGTAAATCGAACAATGGTATGTTTTCTTTGAGACTACTGCAGCAAGCATCCCAAGTTATGGGATGAACATTTACTCTATGTACATCATGCGTACAACCGAGATTTACATTCATCCACTCATATTTCACCTTTTGAGACATGATTTGGGTACCTACCAAAAGTTCCTTTGGACTTGATGTATGGGAGATATGTCGATGTAAATGAAGAATAAACAAAGGGAAAACCCTGCAAGTTCATCCAGAGGATTCAACATATACATCAGGAAGTCCAGGAACAGTTGGAGAAAAGTGAAGCACAGTATAAAGTTCGTCATGAGAAGCACAGGGTTGATCATCAGTTCCAAGTTGGTAGACTAGGTATGGCTTCACATCAACAAGAAGAGATTGAAGGGTGAAGGTAAGAAACTAAATCCCATTCGTTATGGACCTTTCACTATCTTGAAGAAAAGTGGTACCAATGCTTTTCATCTGCATCTTCCACCTTACATGCAGATTTACTCAGCTGTGAACGTTGAGCACTTGAAACTTTTTATCTTCCCATGATCATGGATCAAGACAAGGAAGTTTGAATACCATCAGTTGATGTGTTTTCACCTAAGTAATTGGATGAGCTATAGGAATATATCATCCTAGATAGGAGGACAAGGACTTCACGTAGGGGTGATGTTGATTATCTTTAAGTAGGCTTAAAAGGCACACATCCAAGCAAGGCAAAGTGGATCGAGAAGGACAAAGTGAGGGGACTCTTCCCTCACTTAATTGTTGATTGATGAAAGCTTTTGGTGGTCCAAAAAGCTCTCATTGGGAAGGAGTGATCAAAAAAGGATCCAGATAAGCCTAAGAACAACTTAGAAATCACAAAGGAAACTGAGGATGCTCCTAATGGCTTCACCAAATAGAGAAAGGGAAAAGATTCAAAGTTTCCAAAACTAACTAAAAATATCATGATCCTAAAGAGCGCGTTGCAAGATTTATAACAACGCAAGCGGCTCGTCAAACAGAGTTACAAATTGAAAGATATTTGCATTCAAAGTTGTGGTCAAACAAGGCAAGTCCACAAGGGCCACATCATGATTCGTACTGCTAACGTCAGCATGACATCAACAATTGACATGGAAGGATGATGTTGTCATAAAGGCTGTTGATGTCAGTGTGCCATGTGGTAGCACCAGAGGCTGCCATGTGTCACCCGCTAATAGGATTTTCAAGGGTCCACGTGGAGCAGTAAGAAAATGCCATGTGGCACCCCTAGGTGATGCAACTTGGAACCATCCAGAAAGCGCCACGTTTCATGTACGAGATGATGTGGAGGTAACATTAGTGACTAGGTGGGCTAATCAATGGATGCCATGTGGCCCAATTATAAGGTGACACGTGGCACCCCCGAAATGCCCAAGGAGGGCCCGTAACCGAAAAATAAAAAATATATGTGGCAGGACTCCGCCAAATCTGGCAGAGGTCCTGCCATATATGGCAGAGGTCCCTCCATATATAGAAACAAAAACCACATATAGAAGAAGCCAACTAAACTTAGCAGAGGTTACAACCCCCAAACCTCCCCACATACAACGCTCTAACTTTAGCGCCATAACCAAACCACCTAATTGTTCCATTGGAATATCCATCTGCCTAGTTATCTTTTAAATCCAAGTTTCCACTAGCCACCATGGGGGGCAGACCGTACGACTATGGGCATGGTTTACAAGGCAAAGAATTATTATTATTGCATGTTGCAAAGGGCATGGAAATTGAGACATAATTCTTCTTGGGCTTGGGAGTGCCAGAGTCAAATCGAGACATGGACACAGTCATTTTTTGGTAATTTGACACCACGAATTTAGTGGTGATGTCTGTTTTCTAATCCGAGCATTATTTCTACAGCTTGATTTCATAATGAGGTATACTTATGTATTTTGCCAAATTCTTTGTTGAGTTTATGAAAGAGCCTACCCATTTGAGAGCAGGACCTAGAGACGTAGTCCACCAGGGACGAACTCTGTTATCAAGTTTTTGTGTTCAGATATGATGCTTATGTCTCTTAATTTTTTAGTTATCCCTTCTTTAATGGTGCACTTTAATTTATGCTCATTTAATGCAATTATTTATAAGTTGTGATGAAAATATCCTAGATCATTGACCCACTAGAACTAGAAGACAAATTTAAAATGCAACCATTGTCCTTATTTCTCATCATTACAAAGAGGACGAGGACACATGGTGGATGAAGAAAGGTCACAGAGGGAGACGAAAGGCCAAAGGTCTTATTGAACCTCAATAAATACTAGATTAGAACCCAAAGAAAGATATTTTGGCTCTTTAAACATTATACACCTTAGAACTACTTTGGGAATATAGTCTTAACTAAAATTGGAGAGTTGTCCGAAGAGTTTTCATGTACTATTTATGAAACTGTTAATACGGAGAAGCCCTCAGGGGAACTTTTGACTAAGAGAAGGACTTCCATGTCTTGTTGTTTTCCTGTGAACTATTTCAATAAGAATGTTTGTTGTTCACATGGGTTGTAAGAGCATATTTGTTTATGGACTATTATGATGCAATATATGTCTTCTTGCAGTTTTGTCATTATTTCTTATATTACATGTCCTGAACGAATGAGTTGCTAATGTATGTGATATAGTGACTTAGATTATTCTGGTTATATATTTATGTGCATGTGTTATCTGACTTTATTTATTCATTTCAACTATCTGGGTGAAGCTATTGGTAGAGTTAGTTTCATTCCACATCTCATTCACTTATGTTAATTCTCCCCTATCTAGGATAAGGTTATATTAGAATTATATTAGGCTTTCATTTAGATAGTCTTCATCTACATCTTTTGTTTTAACAACCATCCATCACTCACCCTCATCGGTAGATCGGGCCGTAATCAGTAGAACCAAACGAACAAATGGTTGTCGGGCTAGAATCTGGATGGGTTCCCTATTCCAAATGGTGAGAGGTCTAATTGGGACTTCTTATTGGGGAGAACCCCTTACTGTTGTCGAGAAAATTTGGACACGTCAACAAGCCGTTGATTTCGCCAAAATTTACAGCCACCATGAAAGAACAAAATTCAACCTTCAAGGCTAAATTTAATTCTACAACTTGTATTCCAACACAATTAATTGATTCTTTGATGATTTTGAGTACAAATTCGACATGAATTTGCTCATAAATCTGGAGATTTCTCTCCCATTTGACAAATTTCACCAAGTTTGACATAGATTAAAACTCTGCTACAATGAAATTATCAAATTTGTGCTAGTCTATGGCCCATACAAGTCTGATGTTCAAATCGTAGCTTTTATACCACTTTGTAACATACCCAACTCCCTTGGTGAGTCCTGTTACTACCAAATCAACATAATAAGTTTCGGGTACCAATTTAAAAATGCATGCACTCAACATGATGAACAAAATTATATAAATAACAATAAAATGTTTGTAGATACATAATTCTAAAGAATACACCACATTTAAATGCATAAACACATAATAAAATGTAGCAATTAAACACATCATTGAAACAACAAATCAAGACTAATAATAGAACTTATCTTTATAAACATTTTACATAGTTAGTTGTAAAACGTTCCACCCAACCATAGTAATTGTTGCATCAATTCTCTCTACAATTGTAGCATCCCGGACAATGCCACATTAAAAATTTTGACCTCTAATACCATTTTCAATTCATTGTTATGCTCTACATATGAACCTGGTTATGCAGAAAAATAACAACACACAATAATCCATGCATACATATACAAATTCAAGGATAATTTTGAGGATGAAAATTTATATTAAAATGTAGAAACTTGGGTTAATCTTACTAGTAATTAGTATGTAAAATGTAAAATGTTTCGCGATATTTTGTAAGAATATTCAAATTTCTAAGGATTTTATATAGTTTCTATAAAAAAATTACGATTTTTAAGGTAAAAGAATTTTATTCTATGGAATTTGGACGAATCATTTTTTAGAAAAAATGGAAATTGGTGAATCCTTTCTTGGGAAAAACAATGGAAAATTAGTCCACTGGAGAAATTTAGCCCCTAAAATCATTTATGTACAATTTCAATAATAGAAATAAATAATTTATGCACAATAAATAACATGTAATTATAATTATCGCATAAATGCAATTAACATAATTACACACGTTATACAAAAGAATAATACACATTAAATGGACACATATCTATTGTAGTAAAAACACCAACTCCATGTAGACCTTCCATGTTCCTCCCATCCATAGACCACACTGCTCGTAGTTTCAACAATGGGCCACCCCCGAGGTGGGGGTAATCTCTACCGAGGAAAAGGAAGTCCTAAGCCAATCTAAGGCATGCCAATCAACAACAATTCTCAGATTCAGGTTCCAACTCTATCATCCATCCTACAGTCCCTCAACCCCCACATGCATGTCCCACCTCAGGAAGTGTGCCCCTTCTCTTCTCAACAGTCCTTTAGCTTCCCACTTCCCTTCAGGGGATTTAGCAACAGACAAAACAGGGAGTCTCAGAGCCTTGTAATTGTATCTTGGCACCTTGGGAATTCATTCAAAGCAGTTCTTTCACATGGAGAGAATGTTCACGGGCTTGACAACTCTCCTCTTCAACCATGGGCCTGGAAACCCTCTTCTTCAACAATGGGCCTGACATCCCGCTTCTTCTAGTCACTAGCTAGATACAACTTCCACGTACAAGAATTGTTGCCCAAGTCTACTTCCCTAGTACAGATGATGAATCCATGATGAATGAATGATTGAATGATGAGGAAATGTACTAAATCCCCCAAATATGTATATGTTTGTTCCCTTTATGACACATGGAAATCAAGGAACCCCCTTATCCTCACTTTAGAAACTTAGGATATATTCATATATCCATAACTTTAACTTTAAGGAATATTAATATAATATTCCATTGGGCTCAATCCCCCTTAGTTTAGCCCTTTCCTAGACTCTTAGCGCCCCCTTTCCCTTTCTAGTGGAGTTTAGCCCCATGTCTCTCTTGTTGGGTCGATGTGCAATAGTGGTGTACTTTTTTTAATATATGAGTATGATTACAAATTAAAATATAGGTACACTAGCCTTTTAGCAATCCATTCTCTCCAGCCTAATAATCACATAGGCACACTGGCCTATAATATCCTAGCTCACCAACCTATAAAACATATGTACAATTACATTGGGGATTAACTTGGGGTATTACAACAATAGGCCACCCTCAAGTTGGAACTATAATTCCACAATGATGAAGAAGATCTTATGATTGTCTATAGTTCACACAAACAATTGAATACCCAATAAAAACATTGTGACACATGAGTCCTACAACAATTCTGACTATCCATCTCTCTTCCCCATTAGTTTACACCACCCAATGGACAATATTTCCTTCTTTGCACCATACTCTCTCAAACAATCTCCATCCCTTCCAAATCTCCTACATAGTTTGGCTAAGAATCTCCTAGTTGTCGGCTCGAAGGAATCCACTTCTAACAGGAGTACACACAACAACGTTTACACATGCTCTTTTGGGTAATTTCTCAACAGAAATTCACGTAGAGCCATGAAAGCCTCATTCTCAACAAAATTACCAGCTCTAGCAAGCTATCTTCAACACCAACTATAGTTTTCTCCCTTTTTCCAACACTAATCTCTATTTTTCATCTCTTCCTCCAAATTGTAAAATTAGTTCTACCTCTCTACTTGAACTTCATTTCCCAGACATGGTTGACTCTCATGATTCCCAAAGATGATTTTACGTAGCCCATGCTCTCATAACTAGGTGAGATGGATCTCTTACCCACTTCATTCATGCCCTCAATGATACAACTCTCATTGTGAGTGTACTTACCTCGTGTTTCAATAACTAGGTGATATTACTCCCCCACCAACCATCTACCTACATTCAATGATTGGTTTTAATAAGTCAAAAGAAGATTATATGGTAATGACAATTTACTTTAGGAAAATGTCATGGGAATTTAGGCATCCTAGATTCCCCCTTGAACCCCCTTTCTTATGGAATCATAACCCCCACATAAATTTTCCCTTATCCATCAACAATGTATCTCATTTTTATTATTTTTAATGTACAATGTTTACATATTACATAATTTGGTTCTTGATCATTCATCATATTTATAAATATCAATTATTCATATAAGTGAGTGTTACAATCTCATATTATCTAAATATTGATACCAAAAACATTGTATTATCTAATTATGGATACCAAAACCATTGTTGAGTGTAAGTAGACCATTCCTGCAATAAAGGGAAAAAATGTTTCCTATAAAAGAAAAAATATATTTCCCATTATGTTTGGAGACTCCAAAACCATTGTTGAGTGTAAATAGACCATTCCTGCAACAAAGGAGAAAAAATATTTCCTATAAAAGAAACAAATGATTTCCCATAATGTTTGGAGACTTTTGTTACCAAAGAAAGAAGCAATTTGATGTTGGAGTCCTTGTCATACTGTCTAATTATTGATATGGAAAAAAATGTTTACTGTCGTCCTTCCATAAAGGAGAAATATGATTTCCCATAATTAATTTTGGGGATTTGACGGTGGCATTACTCCATGATAGGTGACATTACAATTTTTCACTTAATAGCTTTCACACCGATATTGAGTCTATGTAGCCCGGCAGCATGTTTGAAGTGTACAAGGATCTGAAATTTGCACCGATATTGTTCTTATCTCGTTTCAGAATATCTTACCTCGTTTCAGAATACTGAAAGGTAAAAATATTTCACGACTGTTAAAGTAAACCTATGGAGCTTTCCATAAATTGATGTATACAAAAAACAATGTGCGCTATCATAAAGTAGACATAAATCCAAATCTAAACATAATCCAAGATATACAAATGTACAGTTCTGCATACTATAATTTCATCTATCTCCCTATACACATTGAATATACATATCACTGCTGGTTACTGTAATCAGAAGAGAAACTTCGAGATTGATTCCATTTCGATATCGGCTTCAGTGCAATCATTATAATATGAAGCGATTAATTGTAGTAATTTCAAGAATAGAAATTCTTGGCAACAAGTTATATTCAATCATACAATTGTACTTATATTAATATTAGTTGGCATCAAATAAATTCGAGTATGAATCAGTGGATGTCGGTCTTTACAACGGCTGAATGATTTTTTTTTAGAATAGGCAACCAATCAAACAATAGCATTAGTTGGGCGTCAAATAGATTCAAGTATGAATCACGGGATGCCATCATTACAACAGCTGAATGAATTCTTTAGAACAGACAACCAATGAAACAACCGGTTAATGCTTTATGCTTTTAAGACTCCCTATCAACTTGATTCAATACGTAGAAAATGCTGATCTTGTTGCTTATAAACTGGACATAGTTATATAAAACGATCTGTGGGTCTAACTGTCAAACTGGATCCCTGAGTCATAGACAGCCCCCGCTGTCCAGTTCGCTGGTATATCATTGGCAGCTGTAATCCATTGTTGCTGATCACCATCGCTCACAAGAAACCGTATGGAAAGATCACCCACGGGAGGCGGTACTACATCCCACACAGCACCATGGTTTCTAACGCGCAGTTTGCATTCTAAGGTTGCAGTCTGCATCAAGCGAATTTAATGAGTAAATTTTCAGAGGAAGAGATTATTGCACGACCAGAGGTTTGATGGAGTCTAATAACAATAATAGAATAAATCAAATTGAAGTACAGGATTTTTTTGTTTGTGGTAGAAGAATCCATCCTTCAATTATTATTAATTTCATTAATGTTAATAATTAACAAATCTGATTAATGTGAATAACTAACCATTCTATATGGAAATGAGGAAATGTGATATGAACATAAACCTTCTGTTCCTATTATATATGAAAAGTTTATAACTCAAATAAATAAATAGATTTCATTAATTTAGATTTATCTTAATGACAAATTTGTTTAAAAAGATCCAAAAGTTTAGATTTGATTTTTTTTATCTCATTAGTATTTAAAAGATCAGAAGTTAAAGATAAATATACTCTAGTATACATAGAAAGGATTGCTTTAAACGGCCTATAAAAATTGATGGAACCCATGTTTCAAACCTCGCAAACATTAACTGCCAAGATGTCTTTTTGGCCTCCTTGATACCAGAATATAAAAGCTAGATAGTATGGAAAGTTGCTGCTCTCGTCGATCTTGATCAAGAGGTTTTGCCCTGGATATTGACAAGATATTCTGCATAAATATAAAGTTTTATCAATACCATTGCAGGCCAACCACCGAAATATTTGAATGTATTCATAATTTTCAGTGTAATTATTATTCTTAAACTCTGTCGAATCTAGTGACCAATGAATTATTTGTCGACATTGAGCTGGTTTCACCTTTTGTACTGAATGTCTACTACCCCCATGGCTATTAGTTGGTCACTAGCATTAGCGTTAATACCCAGTTTTGAGTAGCCATGATGGGAGAGAATAAAATCCGTCCGGTCGCCTTGCCCCATGTCGGTTATCACGATTTTCACTCCATCCTCTGTACAGAGTTCCTGATTAGTGCAGATCACCTGTTTTCCTCACCACTGGTTAATAACAAGATAAACCTTGCAATGGAATTATAATTAGCTAGAAGATGATGAACAGAGTAGGGTTTGTGATCATTGTCACCTGGTAGCAAGCACCACATCCAAGGCCATCTCTGTACAGCTGAGAGGCATCAGCAACGTCACCACCATTCAGATTTTTCCCAAAGGAACCATATCCGCAAGCTCCTCCTGTCACATATTAACTTTTTTATAATTCACTGCAAATGGAAATAGACAATGCCAGAATTGCCAGCTACAAATTTTATTCACTTCTCCACCGCCAAAGCAGGCTATAAACTTAAATACATATGAAGAAAAACAGTATGGTCTTGAGGGAAACTCTTCAAAGGAATTGCAAAGCACCCAAGCGATATAAATGAGCTGCTCTACAGCCATGGTGTTAAGAGATCTCACTATGTGCCTGTGTAACCCTTTATTATATAAAATCAAAGAAAAAACAAATTTCTTATTATTTCAAAGCAAAAACCCTCATAGCTTAAGCTTATGGCTCTATGTTCATAACGTATTGAAATGACATATCAATGTAAAATTGCACTACATTGATTGGATTTCGATGAAAACTGAAATAAGCCATCAAAGTAAACTGTGGAAAAAAATAGCAAAAACAAGTTCAGGAGCTAGGGTTTAGTTTTAGTACTTTCATTTCCGAGGCCATCTGGACTTCCATAATATGACGCTCTGGAATTCACGCAGTCATCACAGGCGCTGAATACTCTTTGAAGTATAACCAATAAGGTGCAGAGCGTAAAACTCGATATGGTCATGGAAGAAGCCATGATTTACATCCAAAGATTTCAGATTGGATGTCTACAATAACTTCAATGAGGAGAATATTGTGAACATCTGTATTGAAATTGGAAAACAATCTACAGCCATTATATAAAACCTCCATTAGAGGAGCCCAAGGATTCTAGGAATATGCAAAATCGGATAGAGGCAAAAAGGTGAAATTCCACTAACATGATCTCCCTTTCCTTGAAAAGCCTAGGAAAAGGAATGATGGCACTGACAAATAC
The DNA here is from genome assembly GCA_009831015.1 of Picea engelmannii. Taxonomy (NCBI): domain Eukaryota; kingdom Viridiplantae; phylum Streptophyta; class Pinopsida; order Pinales; family Pinaceae; genus Picea; species Picea engelmannii. The sequence goes on along the minus strand of ML786351.1, from coordinate 25,881 downwards.
TTTTATGGGTGGGGAAGTCATTCATGGATTTTGTACGCTATCACGTTCCTTCTCTTGGAAGTATCCTCCTCTAATTTTCCGCGGATTATCCTGATAATGAATCTCGGAACCTCATTAATGGCGGCTGGCGGATGTATTTCGATATTAAGCTACAAAACCTGCCTCTTTCAGTGAACTGAAACTAGAGTCTCCCCACAATAGCTTCTGTGAAGGATGTTCACTCCTTTTTCTTTATGACACAGTTGACTTCAAATTTTAATAAAATCCGAATCCTGTCCCGATCTTCAAAGATGTCTCAAACGATACTTCTTGATAATTGTTTAGTCAACCATCGATAACGGTAAGTATTCCAATAAAACTCTCGATACTTTATGTCGTCGGGAATTCGTCAATGCTTATGCATAAATTGATTTCTATTTTTTTTTATTATTGTAATAAAGATTTTTTTGCTATAAGGGAGTGGGTTAATTAAATCTTCCTTCTAGAGTTACTTAAAATGGAGCAAAATTTTTAGGGTAATCTTATGAAATGCATAGAACTTTGATCCATGCAAAACTCAGATTATTTTTGAAAATCTGACTGGATTCAAGGTTATTTTTTGGCTGAAAAACAAAACTCGAGAGAAAAGATTAATCCCACTTTTTAGGTTTAAAAAAAAGACCTGAATCTAGTTAAAATTTCAGGAGTAATCTAAGTTTTACATGAATCAAAATTCCATACATTTTATAGCTTTATCTTAGGGGATTTTCCCCATTTTAAACCAACCCAAATGTTTAAAAAAACGATCAAAATTATACATTAATAAAAAATTTAAAAACAAGCTAATAACTCAAGAAAAGAATACTCCCTAGTTAACCCACTCCTTATGTGGCGTCTCGTCTCTGTATACATAGAACTTAGGGTTCTGCTGTTCCACGTTAGTACTTTTCCAATTAGCCAAAATTAATAAAAGGGTAATTTTTTCATAATTTTATATTTAATATTAAATTATATATCGGTAATAATATATAAGATATAAAAAATAAAAGGTCTAAATGAACCGACAAAGTACATTTTACTTCCAAATCATATCATGAAGCCAAAACCTTAAAGTACAAGGTTACTTGTACCCCACAAAGAAAGTTCCACATACACATCATTAAAACTTTTTATTTATTTCATATTAAATGGTTATGCATCGATCCCGAGAAGCCTCTTACACACTAAAATATTAAATACTTATTCCAATTTGAATTTCTAAAATATTAAATACTTATTCCAAATTGAATTTCGAATTGTTGTGGACCCTATTTTTTATTCCATACCTAACACACTATTCTTTTTAGTAATTAGTTATAAAATCTGTGCATTTCTCATCATTCTCACCACATATATTGTAGAATTTCCTTGGCCTTAACCCTATACGTTGTGGATAATGATGTTATGCGAATATTTACTTCCATGAGCTCTTGATCTTCTAGAATTTTCTTGGCCTTTACTATATTCGTTATGCACATTGGTGTGATGTGAATATGTACTTTAAAGTATAAATAAGATATTAAAAAATACGAAGAGTACAAACAGATTAGTTCCACTTAAACCCTAACACTTCAAATAAAGAGATAAAGTATAAAGAGTACAAATATACTGTGGTTTATTTTATTTTATTACTAGGGTTTTTTACCTTTCATAAAAAGGAGAGCGTCTTTCCATGAATTCATTATTAATCAGTCATGTACCCACATGCTTGCATGTTTATAGCTTAATGTATAAGATAAAGAGATAAAATATGAAGAGTACATATTAGTTTTTTTAGATTTCACATCTCTAACTCAAGCATGTGAGTACATGAGTGAACAAAAAAGAATTCATGAAATGATATTTTTATCTTTGTTTATATGAAAGGTGAAGGAACCCAATAGTACAAAGTGGATAAGTCTACTAGAAGCAACCTAATTTTACATATGATAGACCTACATGTAGTGTGCTCCAACTTTAAGTGACACATGTCATGCTCAAGGCATGCACATCTAACAAGCAATGTTCCAAGGTTAAGTACTTAAGAAATATCATAATTCTTGTGTATCTCCAAGTCAACTACACCTACATGATTACTCATAAACTTAAATATTCAAAATTCAAGTACAATTTTCCATGGAAAAAACCAAGTTTCTCCATGTGATTTCAGGACAAACACCCTCATCCAAGATTCCCAATGTTCCTCCTCCAAGGCAAACCATCTTCAATGTGAGAAACAAACTCTGAGTTGAATTTATTCAAGTTGTGTTGAGTCCACTTGAGTTGATTTGTGTTGAACTGACTTGAATTGAGTTGATTACCATTGGGTTGAATTGAGTTGAGTCAAGTTTATTTGAATTGAGTTGAGTTGAGTGAATTTGGGTCACTTGACTTTATTTAAGTTGTTTCAAGCATAATTCATTTTAGTTTAATTGAGTTTAGTTGATTCAAGTCGAGTTGATCAATTTTATTGAGTTGAGTTTAGTATAATTGAGTTGAGTTGAGTTAAGTTATGTTGAGTTCACTTGGCTCAAACTAAGTTGAGTTGAGTTGAGATGATACAAATTTAGCTGAGTGGATTTGAGTTAGGTTGTGTTGGGTTGAATGGAGTTTAATTGTGTCAATTTTAGTATGGTTGATTCAAGTTGATTGACTTGAGTCAATTTGAGTGGATTTGAGTATGTGTGCTTCATGAAGAACAAAATCATGCCCTCTAAGTGTCCAATGCTCAAAGAAAGTGTTTTTCATAAGCATAAAGATAAGGTATAGAAACCCATGAGAAATATACCTCCAATGTGTATGTCTATCATGGTACAATTAAGGGTAATCAATACACCATGCAAGCCACATCACATGAAACGCCCTCAAGTATGGTACAAAATTTTTTGAAGTAACCACAAAATGTAGCACTCCCTGATTATGAGGAAAGTGTTATCACCAACACCAATGGGATCCCTGTAATGTACCCAAAATTTACCAAATAAAAAAAAATGGCTAGGTGCATTAAAACTTATTTACTCTGTTAGACTTGATTAGTTTATAACTATAATCGTTACCATCAGAATACGATGTATGCTTACTCATATTTACAAGCAACTAAAGCAAGGTGGTTAAACTTTCCATGAAGTCGTGCCTATTACAATCATTCAATAATTGTGATAACACTTGTCACAACAGGTTAAGGTTGAGACTATTCATGAAATTGTGATCTGGTTATGTCCATGAAGTCTAAGGTAACCCTAGCCTACATGATTTCTACCTTTATCAAGGGAACCACAAAAGTGTTTCACTAAAGATCCACTTTTAAACAAGTCTTAGTACTCTCTGCTTCATATTCAAATGAAGGAGTACTTCAAACTTTATTACAATAATCACATACATTCAAGTCTCCTTTTTTTTTTATAACCTTATAATTACATTTATCAAGAATTGTTTAATCGTTAATGTTATATATAAAAACCATTACCATATATCTATAGAGATATATCTACATATAGTTCCAATATCTATAGTCATACAAGACAACATAATTTATTGAGTTTATATGAATGAATTATCGTATGTCTTACCTGAAATGTTTAACCTTATTCGCATATGTCTATACGGGTCTCCTTGCAACAACTATACCCTAACTGTAAGTGCACTCTAACTGTCACCAGCAATGGATGTTCTTACAAGTTTTTGGTTAGGGATTTTAACATAGTAGTTAGCGGGAACTTAACATACACCGGTTGTAAAACAATAGGGTTGATCGAATAACGATGTTTAACATTGAGGGTTGAAATCCCATCTGGCATGACAAGTCATAACCCTAATACTCAATGTCTAGCATGAAACCTCCCGACTTAGTCACAAGGATTATCACTATCAGTGTTATGGGCTCGTTTCAATGCGCAGTTAATACATGTCTGTAAATAACATTCAATTCTCTAGTTGAAAGTTATGAGGCTTCTACATTGTACAGGTTCTAGGTTATTATGACCAATGTGGATATGCCAGGCATGTTTATTCACATGGCCAGTGTAGCCAAAGCATCCCTTCGCCATTACTTTGTGATACGAGAGTCTCCTAGGTAACTAATGTCTCATTTTCCTTTGGCTTCTTTGAATTTCGTAAAACCATCCAACGTTAACCTCTGCAATGCTTCTTTGTCTGTAAAGACCGGCGACAAGGAGTGTTCCTGCTCTTCGTAAGGCAAGAAAATGGATGCACGACCGTCTGATTTCCTCCTCTATCAGGTAAGTCCACAACGACTCTATCACTTAAGTTATGTATAGTAAGAGTGGTAGTTCAGAAAGGTTTAATTGTATTTGAGACTATCTCTGTAACTGTTTTCCTTTACGGCTTCTAGTTGAGGTCCCTCTTTTCACTGTTCTTTAAAACTCTGTCTGTATTTCCATCCATGCCCTATGTAGAATAAGTATCTCCCACTCGTGGCCGATTTGGAACCTGTCTCCTCCCGTGAGGGTAACCACCCGTTACTCAGGTTTTTCATTGGGACTTGTATACAACTTTTACATAGGCAGTTTAGTTTCATGAATCAAGAACTGTCTCGTAATAACATTTAGGATTTTTTTTCTTGCAAGAAGTTATACCATGACCTTGCTCTATTCTTGATTGTTTAAGTATTTGTTTTTTCTTAATTTATGCGTGACATACCTATCGTCAAAGCTCTCGTGGTTAAGTCTTGCACGAGTTTTTCTATAGTGATTCCTAAACCACTAGGGGCGTTCTGTATGTGTAAAATATACCTCATTATTTCATGTATAATAAGTCGTAAATATCTTTTACATTCATAATTGTATTGAGGGTATTTGCATGAATGTTCGAGTGACGCCTCCCTAGACTTCCTATGATTTATTTTCATTTTAAAGAAAAACACTGTGTATAATCATAAAGGGTTTGTCCCGTGTGTTTGTAACGAATTTCTTCTTTCCTATAATGCACGCATGTTGTAACAGGTCTGTGGTATCCTTTATATTTATTTCTCGCATGATTATTACAAGAAAATTCAAGGTCGTAAGACCTCTCTTGATGTAAATATTGTAATTCCCTGAGTTTATATTCCGGGTGTAGAATTTACCCTAAATTCATTGTTCCTGAAATCAGTGATTAAGATGTCTATCTATCCTCCTTCTACATAAGTAAGAAGGTCATTTAAGTATACAGAACTCCGTTGAATTCTCTCCCATGGAATAGATTGGATAAAGATAGAAAGGTTATGGTAGGCTCGAAAATCGTAATTTAGATTTCGTTTTATGCTTGGGTTCTTGACTGTGTTTTCTTTATTGTTATGGTTATGCAATATATTACATGTTTAACAATGTTCTATATTTTTCTTGCTTACATTTTGGGCAATTGGTTAATTCTGTTCGGTTACAAAACTAATGATGGGACCCCTATTTCTATTGCGAGGGTACCCATCCGTCATTTCAAGTTCCACTCCTCCCCTTCAGACTGGACAATTCGCTTCAGCGACACCGATGGAAAAGCACCCACGCCGCCCCCAAGCTAAGTATTATTAGTGTGATGAAACTTCAACAAATTATTTTCATTGATTTCCTTAACACTGTTTACTAATCCTTAATTTATCCTCAATATTTAATTTCATTGATTGTTCATAACTCTGTTTATTGATTTCTCGATTTTTCCCTTGTAGGATTAATCATTCTGAGGAAATGGATTTACGAGATCTCCTCACTCGAAAGGTATTCAAGTTCCAACTCTCGGCGTTAGAATTTAACTTCCAGGTTCTTTTTATATTGGTACAGGGTTCCACCCTAGGATACTATTGTCATGATAATTTTGCACCAAGGGTTCCATAGATAATTGGTTACTTGTATTTTTAATTCCTTAATGGAATAAACAGATTGAACAGGGAAGAAAACCCTATATTTAGTATGACTCCACTATTTAACAGTTATGATATCATGTGTTATATGAAATATTAAATCTTTGTTAAGAGTTGAACAACCTCTGTAACATGTAGCATGCATTATATCCCACTAAATTTTTTCTTAAGGGTCTTTTTGTAATGTAAAAAGGACTGTAATTCTCTATGCTTTCGATATAGATTGATAAATGGAAAATACTGGAAATCTCATGTGATTCAAGGAGTCTATAAAATATTTATGTGTATGAGTACATTAGATGCTTAATATTTATATCTTGTGTTCATTTCCAGACTTTTGTTTGGCATTTCCAACAGTCCAATATTCCTTAAGTTGAATACCTGTACGTATAGTTTTACATACCTGGTAAAGGTTATAATTAAAACAATACTAAGTATATTTTATTTAGCTTGAATGGATATCCTATGTACATGTATTTTTCATAACTCAACCCCATTAACAACTAAAATTCATCGTAGCTTTCTTAACTTTACTAAATGAATAAAAATAGACTGTAAAGACTTATTCTCCAATTCATTTCATTCTACCAGTCATTAATCAACAAAACAATTCAACAAGGAAATGAGTATATGTACATATCTGAACAAAGTGCTGGGACAACAAATGGAACAACCAAGTTTCACCCAACCATAGAACAGAACAACCAAACTACTTGCTTCGTTCACCCCCAAGCCTGACCATGAATCCATAAGAACAAACTCCAACGCTCCTCTTTTGCTATAGTCCTCCTTCAGATCAGAAATCCCCTTGCCTCGCACTCAAAATAGTGCTCATAACAACAAGTGATATCCTTTCTCTAGCATACTAAGCAGCATCTTGTCTCCTCCCATATGTTGTATATGCAAAAGCATTTTGTGCCTAGCATTTTTTTCCTCGTTTGGGAATTTTCGTAGCTTTACAAATCCCTGATTTTCAGGGGCTGCTAGTGGCCAAATTCCTCATTTTCCACTTGTAAAATTCATCTCTGTGGTAGTTCAAGTCTGTTCCCCACTCATGGAGTCATGGTAAGCTCATTTCAACCTAGTTGTTCCATTTGTCTTTCAGTAATTAATATAAAAAAATATTTGTCTTTTACATGTGTCATAGTCAAAGAGTTGGTTGGGAAAATCAATTATTTTCCCAAAAATCACAATAATTAATTACAATTAATCAAATTTCAAATTTGGAATTGCCATAAATGGCAATAATTTTTCAAATACAAATTTACCAAAAATGGAAATAAATTCCTAATTGCATACAGACTTTAATAATTAATTATTTTGGGGGATATTACATCCTCTCCCTCTTCAATACAACATCGTCCTCAGTGTTTGTTCCTTTATCGGAAAAGGGTTGGTGTAACATCCTGCTCTGGCGCACTGAGAAAACTTATTCTTTGAGGACACTTGCCCGCAAGTGATCTAGACTATTATGATATTAAAACATTTGTCCTTGATTATGATGCGTTATGGTAGATGACATGATGTTTTACTGCATTGACATAGACAAGTGCTATTGACTCGGTTTTACTGAGTGTGCAGGGTTTTGGACCTTGACGATGCAGAGGCATCGACGGAACCCCTTGGACTCCGGATCGAGTCAGGGAGTGTGCTATTGGGGTTTCATGGTTTTATTGTGATTTTAGTACTTTTGATTAGATGATATGATGTAGACATGTTCTGACATGATTGTTGATGATGTAGGCTGACGATAGCTTGCCGACCAGACTAACATATGGAGTAAAGGGGCCACACACATGACTACTAGAGAGGTTGAGGGAGAGGTGTGGATAGCAACCCTGCCATAGCCTAGTAACACTCTCGTCGTGGCTCGAACTATAGGTTAACGATTACCTAGCTCAAGAGGACGCACAACGCCATGAGGACATACTGCGACAGCCGCTCACGATGATTCTAAGGGGCGCACAATAAGGCAAGGGCCTTATTCCTTAAAATCCCTTAGTCTCCCACAAGTTCACCTGGTGGAGTGTTGACTCTAGGGGTTATTGATGTCTACCAATCATTCAAGAGGCGAGTGGAACCCTTGGAGCACGTGGTGGATCCTGAAGGGCACGTCGCGCAAAAGAAACACAAGAGGCGAGTGGCACCCTTGGAGCATGTGGTGTGTCTTGAAGGGCACGTCCACCAAAAGAAACACTAGAGG
>ML786350.1:725615-738083 GCA_009831015.1 Picea engelmannii | reverse complement strand
TTCTTTACTACAACACTAAGTGCTTTTGGAATTGAGCATATACAGTGCGCAGCTATCTTTGAAACAAAAGACTTCCCTGGGTTGATAATTTATGTTTCACTTGGTTGTTTGAAATTAATTAAGCAATTATAGTGACCAACAACTAGTTTTCTGACATGGGATAAAATGTGCCATCTTGGAAAATCTATCCACCACCACAAAGATTGAATCACAACCTCTTTGTGTTCTTGGCAACCCCAATACAAAATCCATGTTAATCGCATCCCATGACCTTTCAGGTATGGGAAATGGTTGATAAAACCCTGCATTCTACTTTCTTCCCTTCGAATGATGGAAAATTCTGCATCTGTCCACAAATATTTTGGCATCTGCTCGCATCCCTGGCTAAAAGTATGATTCTCTCAGCTTTGTGAACGTTTTTTCATGACCGAAATGTCCAGCCAATCCTCCACTGTGTTTCTCTTTCATCAAGTTCTCCCTCATGGAGCATTTTGGAATACATAGCTGATTTCCCTTAAATAACAATCCTTCCTGGATCATGTATTTGGCCCATTTGCTACTATCTCTGAGAACTGGATTCTCAACTTCTTCACACACCTCTCCAAAATCCTAATCATCTGTGTACATGTCCTTGAGATCATCAAAACCCAATGTTTTGACTCGGAACGCCTGCAACAACAAACACTTCCTGCTCAAAGCATCAACAACTTTGTTAGCAGTACCAAAAATATGTTTTATCACAAATGTGAAATTCTGCATATACTCAACCCATTTGACATGTTTCTGATTCAACTTTTCCTGTTGGGTCACAAACTGTAATGCATGGTTATCGCTATACAAAACAAATTCCTTTGGGATCAAATAGTGCCTCCACTTTTTCAATGCCTAAATAATGGCATAAAATTCCTTATCATAAGTGGAGTACTTCACCTTCGCTTCATTCAACTTCTCGCTGAAATATGCAACTGGCCTGTCATCTTGACTCAAGACCACTCTGATTGCAAATCCGCTTGCATTGCATTTCACCTGAAATGTTTTCTGGAAATCCGGCAACACCAAAACTGGTTGTTCCGTAATCTTCATCTTCAACAGGTTGAAACTCTTTTCGGCCTCTTCAGTCTAGTGAAAATAATTATGCTGCTTCTTCACTGTATCCATCATTGCTGTGCTAATTCCACTGAAATTCCTAATGAACTTTCGGTAGAAACTAGCCAATCCGTGAAAACTTCTCACCTCAAATATGTTCCTCGGTGATGGCCAATTTTTTATTACCTCCACCTTATCTGGATCCATCCTCAACTCATTTTCCGAAATAACAAATCCTAAGTAAATGAGGTCTGTCTTCATGAATGAGGATTTTTTCATATTAATCAACAACTTCTCCTGCTGCAATTTCTGCATCACTGTAGCCAAATGCTTCAGATGCTCCGCTATTGTTTTACTGAAAACCAGTATGTCATCCAAATACACAATGACAAATTTCTTGATGAACTCCTTCAAGACTTCATTCATCAACCTCATGAAGGTACTCGGTGCATTTGTTAAGCCAAATGGAATAACAAGACATTCATACAATCCCTCATTTGTTTTGAATGTTGTATTCCATTAATCACCCTCTCTCATGTGGATCTGGTGATAACCGCTTTTCAAATCAATCTTTGAAAAATACCTTTCTCCACTCAAGCAATCCATCATATCATCCATACTCGGCAATGGAAATCTGTACCTGATGGTTATCTTGTTAATTGCCCTCGAGTCAGTACACATCCTCCAGCCTCCATCTTTCTTTGGACTGAGTACTGTTGGAACAACACATGGACTCAAGATTTCCCTGACCAAACCTTTGTCCAACAACTCCTGGACTTGTCTTTTAACTTATTCATTCTCCTGCAGCGTCAATCTGTATGCGGCTTTGTTTGGCAAACTAGATCCTGGTATGAGATCAATGTGATGACTCACACTCCTGATTGGTGGCAACGAATGAGGTAATTCATCCACTACAATGTCAGCGAACTCTTCCAGCACTTCCTGAACCTCTTCTGGTAAATCATCTACCCTTGTGCTGGTCAGAACAATCCTCGGTTTCCTTACCACAAATAATTGCGGTTCTTCTTTCTTCTTCACCTCTGTAAGAAGTTCCTTCCCACTCATGAGAAGTACTATGTTTCTCACTTCCGGTTTCACCTCCTTATCCTTTATCGGAAGCAACATGTGTGTCCTCCCATTCTTCTCTAGGGTGTATGTGTTCATTCGCCCATCATGAATCACATTTTTATCATATTGCCATGGCCTACCTAGCAATAGATGACAAACATCCATAGGAATGACATCACATAATATCTTATCATTATATCCTCCTATCTTAAATTCAACTAAACATTGTTTAGTGACATTTACCTGATGTCCTTTTTGTATCCATGAAACTTTATATGGACTTGGATGATCAGTCGTCTCCAGCTCCAACTTTTCTACCATCTCGGTTGAAACGAGTGATCCAGATTATTTTCGACACGAAATGAGAGCGGAGATATAATAAAGAAATGTGCAGAGATATTGAAGATATTCAATAATATAACAGAAATGTATTAGAGACGCAACCATAAACACATATATACAGTAATACATGATTTCTATTAATCAGAGAAATGTACAGAGACTGTAAAAATACAGAGTGAAAAACTCGCTAGAATGGTGGCAACTTATCTCTGAGAAGAGATGTGACGGCTACTCGCATTCGCAAGAAGAGGATTACAATGAGGATCTGAAGGCCCTTTTACAATAAACAAGAATGCCAAAAGTCCTAGACATCCAAAAACCTAATCCTAGGAGATGAGGCACCAAAAGTCATGTGGGCCCCGTTTGGGTAAGTGAGTACATCAACTTCCCGGGGTCGTAACTTTTGCATACGATCTCCGTTTTAGGCGTGTGATAGCTCGTTGGAAAGGTACTGTAAAGGAGATTCATTTTGGGGGATCAATCATGCTTTTGGCTATCATTGGGAACCTAGATCTCGAAAAACCTTCATTTGGACCCTCAAAATGGCCCCGGAAGTTAAAACCTACTAAAAATAGTAAATTGCCAAAATGGTCAGAAAATTGTTTTGAGCCATTTGGAAAAGGTGGGTGGCCACTGATATCCACTTGGATCAATCCTCCCTCCTTAGGAAGAAATGGTCTCCATTGCGTTGAGTTCCCGGGGGAGAGGGAAAAGCATTTGTTGAATTTGCATCTTGGTGAGCTGCTTGTCTTGCTGGAGAAGTCGCACTGCTTAGTTTGTGGAAATCTGTCACGAACCTGTGGCTAGAAGGTTTGGACATTTTTAACCAGTCTGGCTATTTTAGATGATTGTGTGCAGAAGGAATCTTTGTGCTTTGCTGCAACCTTGTCGACCTGCTTCTGTTGGATAGAAGGTGCTTGGGCCGAAGCTGTGGTGGCTGCAGTATCCTTCTGTTCACCCTTTGAACAGATTGTGGAGAAGATGAATTTTGTAGTATGATATACTACCTTGCGGCACTGTTTAGGTGGGGCAGTAGTAGGAACTACCTCTGGTATCCTGTAGAGATGACCCCCCAGAGTAATAATGACACTACGGGGTTGAGACTCATAGATAGCATGGCATTTCCACATATATTTTTGTGGGGTATTCTACCCTACGGACTAGCAAGCTAGGGATCTAAGATTGCATGCATATCATGACCCTTCCTAAGCTACTTTTAACCTCCTACCCGAATCTGAAACCCCTTTTTTTCTTAGGCAAACATGAGGAGAATAAAACAACCTTTTTCCGATGGTTGAAGTAGATCCTCCGTTGAGATTTATCCCCTTGCTGCTGCTGCTCCTTCCAAAAAGCTTCCCTGCAATCAAGACAAAACTATGCATGCATGCTACTGATCTATTATAGGGTTAGAGATTAAACACAAATCAAATAACATAGATAAGACTCATGTATTCGGGACGGGAAAAGTATCTTTTTCATTAACCTCAATATGAACCAACTTACAATGATTTCTGAGGCCGGCCACCATTCCACGATCCTGATCCTGGGCTCTTCCTCTTCTTTGTCCTACAACTGTTGTGCTTGAACTTCTCCTAAAGCTTGAGGAAAGGCTAAAGGGTTGGGACAATAATGGACTTGGCAATTTTGGCAGAGTTTCTTTGCTATGATTTTTCCTCCTCTGAATAGTACCCCTAACCCTCCTTTTATAGGCTAGAAGGAGCTAGGGTTTTAGGCAAACTCTCGGCCATGCATGGCTAGGAGTTCCAGTTAACTGACAAAAAGCTCTTCATCTCGACGGAAACTTTCCTGATTTTTTTGCTTTGTTAGGTAACCGTGGGCTGTAGTGGGTTAGCCCGCGGTCACCCGCATGCAGTAGAAGGCCAGCAAGCAGTCAACTGTGCCCAGTGAAAGGTTAGGGCGCGGGTTCCTTGATTTAAGTGATTTTTTGAGGATTTGTTCAACATGGCTTTGGCTAGGAAGAGGCATGAGTTGGCCTGATGCCAGGTAAACCTGTGTGGTGCATTTTAGGGTTATAACATATATGGCTGGCCCAAGAGAACATCACAGACATCCAGTGGGGAAACATCACATAATACCTCATACTTGAAGGGTTGGATGCCGTATGACAATCGACACTGTTGGTTGACACGAAGATCTCGTCCTTGGCGAAGCCACCCAATGTTGTATGGTTGCAGGTGTAGTGTTGTCGACAATCCCAACTGTTTGACGACCTCTTCTGAGATGAGGTTCTTTTGGCTTCCACTATCAACAATAAAATGTAGCGGGGTCCCCTTCACCCACATCTGTGAATGAAAAAGGCGTTCCCCCTCTTCTGGATCTGTTGGTTCTTTTGGTTGAATTGTTGCGGTCGCGATAATAGCAGTGGGGTCTGCGTCGATGATCTGTCTTTTAACAGTATTTTCAGAATCAGATTCTGAATCAAGGTTCGGCTCCTTGTCTTTGATCTCGACCACCAATGACTATTTTGAGCGACATTCATCGGTGTTGTGCCAGGGGCTTTTGTGGAAATCGCACCATTTTCCATTGTCCTTCTTTGTCTTCCCGTGACCCTTCTTTTCCTGTGGCTTGGACTGGTTTTTGGGAGACTGTTTGTTAGGGTTGTCTTTGTCATACTTTGGTTGTTGTGGATTTGCAGACCCGAACTCCCATTTGTTCTAGTGCTTAAATTTTTGCTCGATTTTAACAGCATATCGATAGGCAACACCGAGTGATGAGTTGTCCAGAAAATCCATTTCAGTTTGGATGTATCTGTGTAAAGCCCCACGGTATTTCAGAACCAAATGTCATTTAGAGTCTTTGATACCCAGCTTGGTGCGCAAGGTATGGAAGCTATTGGTGAACTTCGGCACTGATTGGCCCTTCTCTTGCCGTAATGTGGTCCATCTCATGTACTGGTCCTCATAGTTGCCAACAGGGTAGTACTGTTCCTTTACCGCATCCACAACAAATTCCCAAGTGGGCTCAGCCCCATATATTCCAGAATCCTTTGTGGAACTCTGATCCCAGTAAGTTTCCCACCAATGTTTGACATGGGGGAGAGCCTTAAGGAGTGCGAAGGTGATATTTTCCTTGTCTGAAAAATTATGAACAGAGAAATAACCTTCTAGCAGATTTAACCATTTAACCATTTATCCGGATTATTTTCGACACGAAATGAGAGCGGAGATATAATAAAGAAATGTACAGAGATATTGCAGATATTCAATAATATAACAGAAATGTATCAAAGACGCAACCATAAACACAGATATACAGTAATACACGATTTCTATTAATCAGAGAAATGTACAGAGACTGTAAAAATACAGAGTGAAAAACTCGCTAGAATGGTGGCAGCTTATCTCTGAGAAGAGATGTGACGGCTACTTGCATTTGCAAGAAGATGATTACAATGAGGATCTGAAGGCCCTTTTACAATAAATGGGAATGCCAAAAGTCCTAGACATCCAAAAACCTAATCCTAGGAGATGAAGCACCAAAAGTCATGTGGGCCCCGTTTGGGTAAGTGAGTACATCAACTTCCCAGGGTCGTAACTTTTGCATACGATCTCCGTTTTAGGCATGTGATAGCTCGTTGGAAAGGTATTTTCAAGGAGATTCATTTTGGGGGCTCAATCATGCCTTCGACTATCATTGAGAACCTCGATCTCGAAAAACCTTCATTTGGACGCTCAAAATGGCCCCGGAAGTTCAAACCTGCTAAAAATAGTAAATTGCCAAAATGGTCAAAAAACTGTTTTGAGCCATTTGGAAAAGGTGGGTGGCCACCGATATCCACATGGATCAACCATATTTTCCGTGCTACCGCTGTCCACAATGACCTTTCATACCCTGTCCTTGGTCTTGCAAGTAGTCCTAAAAAATCTGGTCCTTTGGACTTGACTTTCCACCTCTTTCTCTAGTGTCAAAAGGTCTTTTTGCATCATCAACGATCTTCCACCTTCAACGTCTTCCACCTCAGAATCTTTTCTCTGTGCCTCAGGGATGTGAGTTTCTCCAGTTTCTTTCTTTTTCTCTGGACACTCGTAAGACTTTTGCCGATTCTTTCCACATGTGAAGCATGTGATTACTCCACCTCTTCCTCTTCCTCTACCTCTAGTACTAGGAAAAGTGTTGTTATCATCATAACCTCCTTTCTGCTCAGTATGTTTTCCTCTCTGTTCAGCATATCGCCCTCATTGTGATCTTCCACCTCTCTTTGTCCGTGCCTGAGGTTTCTTCCAGTCATCCCTGGGCTTCTGGGTTCTTTCCTGGGCAACTGATTTGCCTCTGGGCTGACTTTTTCCTCTGCCCCTCTGACTCTGCTTTCGACTCAGCTTCTCCTCAGCTTTCAGAGCCATCTGATAAGCATCTTCCACTTTTCGGATGGTCACCATACTCATCTCATCCTGAATCTCATATCTCAGGCCATTCATATACCTAGCTACTTTTTCATCATTGCTTTCACGATGACCTACCCTGATATTCAACCTGTAAAATTCTTCAGTGTATTCTTTCACTTTCATCATCTTCTATCTTAGGTTCTGCATTCTCCTGAACAGAGAAATTTGGTAATCCCTGGGGATGAATTTTTCTTTCATCTTTGCAATCATCCTGTCCGAGCTCTTAATTTTTTGTTTGCCTTGGCAACGCCTATCCGCTTGTAGTTCATCCCACCACAAGGCTGCATGTCCTTTTAATCTCGTGATGACATGCCTGACCTTCTTGTCCTCTTCGATATCTTCATAGTCAAAATAGGTGTCTATATCTCTAATCCAATCTAGAAGCTCTTCTACATCCAGATTTCCCTCATAAACTAGAATGTCCATTTTTACCTTTGCACCCATTCTTGCAACAGCTTTAAGTAAGCATTCATTTGCTGCATCTTCTGCTGTGATTTCTTCTTCTCTATGTCCAACATCATCTTCACTTTCGGACTCACTGATATCTCCTACATCAGCTGAGTGCCTTTGTCTTATCTCCATGTCCACAACTCTAGCGCGTAATTTATACATATCTCTTTCTACTTCTGGATTCTGCACTTCTCTACCCCTTCCTCTGGGCATCTCCCTTTCCTCCTCTGGATCGGGTGATTGTCTATCCCTTCTCCTTGGCGGCATGGTGAATTCTCCTTTTCCCCGCTACAGAAAGCAAAGAAGCTTTTCTAAGCTCTGATACCACTTGACGCAGGCGCGCTCGCAAGCACGTCTGCTCTCAGGATCTTCTCTTCCCTACTGGCCTGAAGAACACTAAGGCTCTTCTATTTCCCTATCAGGAAATTCATACCCACAACAACCTCTCCACAGGATCTCCTCTTTACAATTGGGAGATCGAACTAATTCTCGCGATCTCTCTAGTTCGTGAGTCGAAGCTTCCGACTCTTCCTTCCCAATCTTGCGATACCCGAACCGGCAATACGGTTATGGCTCCTTTCCTTGTCAGCGCCCTCCCCACATGTAACCATAGGCTAGGGATTAAATGTCAGCACCTCTCGCAACTCGCACCTTCGTGAGTTTGTGAGTTGAACTCTCATTCCCTCCTGTTACGATCTCCCGAGACGTGATAGGTCAACGCTGGGGTGACTCCTCCCTTGACGCTTTTCGCTATTCACAACCTCGCAGGTTGAAGCGTCGAGCCTTCACACTCTTATCCCGCAAATCCCCAAGATGAGAGAATTCAATGGAGTGTTGACTCCTTTCTCCAGGAAATGCGTGTCCACCCATCAACCACGCGGCTCTCACCTTATGACTGTGCCACGTGTCCACACAAGCCTCGTCTCTTGGCACTTCATGAATTCTGATGTCGAAAGCGACCCCTCTCAACCTCCAAACCCCCGAATGCGCGATAGGTGATGGGGTTTCCGATCCGACGGTCCTCCTACAACCCAGATCAAACGGCTATCTTTCTTCCTCGCTCCTTGAGTCTTCACGGCTTGGAGTACTCAATGTTTGGTCTCTCACCTTGCGAACGTCCGAGTCTGTGAGATCTCTCAATCTCTGCCACCTATCCTCCTCAGATGGACGGCTCCTGGTCTTCTCACCACTTTGCAACCCTTGACACCAAGTTCTCAGTCCTTCTACTCATGAAGTCCCGACATACGATGTGCCACCTGTCCACTTGCCGACTTCTGTGGCCCCACACCGTTCTCGTAGTCGTCGGGATATCGCGTATTGTGATTTCATGACTCCCTTTGCAATATGATGGAGTTTCAAACCCTAATATGCGAATCCACGAGTAGATCCGGTGGTCCTTTTATGACTCGGATCAACGACCCTACCCCTCCTGAGTTTTTAACCTCTCAGGGATACTTGCAGTATCTCCCCTACACCTCCTTGAGATCTGACGACTCACGGGATATCGCGGATCCTCCTCGGAGGATACCAACCATCCGTCTGTATTTAATGAAATCTGTGAAAAGGCTCAAGTGTTCCTCCGTGGAACATGTCTACCTGCACGCAAACTTGCAACGTCTATTTAAACACTTCCCAGCACAAGCTCCTTGTGTTTGTCTTGATGTTTCCTCAAAGGTTCTATACCTCCTAAGATTTTCCACGACTTCAAGTTCTCAGAAAGAAACCTATTGCTCGCACTCCTTGCGACAACCTTCAAACACTTTCAAGTGCTTGAATACTTCGACTCTGCACACACTTGCAGCAACAGTCCTTCAACACTTACTTAGGTTCACAACCCTGAACTTCCTTTGGCCTGCGCACTCCTTGCACGGCTCCTATGTCTGTCTGCACTTGTGGGTGAATGAGAACAAAAGATAAACTACCTAAGCCTTTTTGTCAATGCACTCCTTGCGGACAACTTCGACTGCACTCCTTGCAGGAACTCTTTCTCAGATAGAGAAACAATTGAAACTCATTCCTTCACCCTTTCAGACTTCAAACTCAAACATGAAATCATATACACAGCATATAAAGAAAATGTATGACAGGAAGCAAACATCCATGAGCATAACATCAATACACAGAGAACAGACACAAAACCATGAATTTGAATCAACTCTTCTATTAATTCAAATATCTGTACATGGGTGTTCTTACACAGCTCTCTGCATGCTCTTTCTCTTCTTCCTCTTGAGAATAATGTTACAATGCACAATGAGGGTGTCTATATCTCATTTCCCTCTTGCGTTCTAAAACTGTCTAATCTAGAATTAAATTCTATCTATCTACATTAACTACTTTAAATGCCTTCTATATACTAAGGACGAGAGCGAGTTGCTCAAGGTCCCGTTACATTACACAAATGTGCCTCGTCTTAATGGCTTTATTTAAGATTGCGTAACAACTTCAAGGAACTTTCAAAATTTGAGCTGGCGCTTTCTAGCTGTCCAATTGCTTCCACGCTGGCTCATTTGATGTAGGTGATGCTCCTGCATCAAATGCTCATAATATTCATTGGAGGTTTTATATTGTGATTAAAAGTACTAATTCTGCTCATACTAATTCACCCCCCTCCCCCTTCTCAATATTCCAACACCTATATGTTGTTCTCAATGTACTATAAATAGGATGGAGAAAAAGAGATATAAGTATGGTGTCAAATATACCTATGTGGGTTCTTATATACCTGATGGTATGTCAAAGATGAGACTTGTAAACAAATTTTATATAATACAATACTACTCATTGGTTACCAAACAAAGGTGTACAAAGGTGTCATATAATGACCTCACTTGTGTTCTCTATATGTATTCCTCCCAAACACAGTTTTATTTGTTGAATGACAAATATTTGTGCTTGTACATGTTGGTACATGCCTCTAGACTAGGAAGTATGATTACCTCAAAATAAGGAAAATTTCTAAAATTGGGGTTTCCTTAGAACCCTTATAAAGCCTCGATTTGGGGTCCAGTATGCTATCCAACATTGAACCTATTACAAATTGACTAATTTTAATCTTTGATTGATGAAAGTTTTACAAATGTAGTATGATATGTCCTCTTTAGGCTCCCACTGATCCCATTTTATTTGTACCTTCCAAGGGAGTTATGGTGGAATTATTGGAACTTTTTGTTTTTTCCTATTTCAATAGAGAGAACTTGTACATAGTGCCACTTCACCAACATTTCCTTAACAAGTTTGAAATTTGGACCTAAAACACGCTAGTATGTCTTCTTCGCAATGTCACAAGTGGAATTCAATTTAGACCTAAAAATGTTGAGATGTGACTATTTCACTTAAACAATCTATTTGAGACTAGTTTGAGGACTAAACATAAATCCTAACTTATATAGATTATGACTTTGAAAATATGGTGAGCCGTATTCTAAAATTTTTACCCAATCTCTTCTCTGTCAACATTGAAATTTCCACATTGAAATTCCAATGATCCAAAATAACATTAGAGTTAAAATGGTAAGAGTACTCATTTGAAGTATCCAAATCAATGATTTTCCTCTTTGATACCAAATTCTATGGATTAAATATCCAAATAAGCATAAAAATGACCAACGTAGTGATTCCACACCTAAATCATCTGAAAGAGATTAAATAAGTAATGTGTTTGAGGGAGCAACCTCTTATTACAATATATCAAATGCACAAGATAAATTCTCATTTAAATGAATCTCGTTGATAAACATATATGAAACAAAGGAGAAAAAAGAGAGAGGCTAAAAAGCAATAATAGTAAGCCAACATAACAATAATTAATGTAATCATAACGAATAAATGTTATGGTTAACAACTACGTTCATAATAAATTTCAACATATAATTGATAAGAATTTCTTAAACTATTGATTAATAGTTTTAGTTTCATTTTTTGGTTAATTGATTTTTTTTCACTATTTTTTCTACATTTGATCTTTGAAAACCAACTAATTTCACAAATTAAATAAACATGATTACGCATTTTGATTAGAGAATATATTTTTATATTCTATATTAAAAACTATATTACCCTTTTTCTAAATAAAAGTTCTATCATTTAGAAACCATACATAATGGCATAACGATGGATCATTAATTAGATAATGCTTTACCCTTATCTACCCATTTAAACATGATCTTTGTTTAAGAGAGGTTAGATTCGTGTTATCATTATATACATAAGAGTAGAAATTATACAAAGTGATAAAGAACCATTCAAATTATTTGATTATTTTTAAGTGTTTTATGTTATTAAATAGAATGAGTTGATATTCACTCGATATTTTTAAAATTTGAAAATAATTAATCTAATAAAAAGCTATAATACGTTAATTTTATTAAAAAACATTAATATATTTTTTTATATTAAGTATGGTGGCATTAAATATCTAAGTTTATCACCCTCTTGTAATCGTTATCTTAGAAATTATATCAAGCTTATACTTTTACATGCTTTGTTATTTAAATAAATGTTTTCTAATTATTCTAATAAAGTATAGTAGGATCGACCTCTTACGATTTTAATGTTCAAAATAGTATGATAAATTAGAATACTTATAATAAACACCAAATAAATAAAGCAGGGTGCACAACTTTCAAAGTGATGGTAGAGACATTAGTTACATAACAATTTTTTTTTTTAATCATTAAGAGAATCTCTTTTTAATTATCCAAATATATCTATTTCACAAAATCATAATTTTTTATTTTTAATAATCACTAAACCAATCTTTATGTATACATACTAGGTTTAATAAACTCTGTTTAATTGTTAAAAATATATGTTTCTTTTTTGGAGGTTATATGTTTAAATTTATAGAAATAAGATATATACGCTTCCATAAATTTTAACAATCAAATCCCAATACAGAGAGAATCCATTATCCCTCAAAGAAGAAGGTATCATAAACCAATTTGGTATCTAACTTAATCGTAACTTTAAAATTGAATAATAATAATAATAATAATAATAATAATAATAATAATAATAATAATTATTATTATTATTATTATTATTATTATTATTATTATTATTATTATTATTATTATTATTATTATTATTATTATTATTATTATTATTATTATTATTA
>ML786350.1:707925-725565 GCA_009831015.1 Picea engelmannii | reverse complement strand
ATTATTATTATTATTATTATTATTATTATTATTATTATTATTATTATTATTATTATTATTATTATTTCACATGAGGACTCCCTAATAATTATATCCCTATTACATATACATTTAACCTTATATATATTTCATTAAAATCATAATATAGTATATTTTTAAAAAATATTTATACAATAGTCAAAGTTTAAAATCTATCTCTTTTAAAAATACTTATAATTAAAAGTTAAATTTATAAAATAAAGTTTTATTTATAGTTAAATTTTTTACATATAATAAAATCAAAAACAAAATTTCAATAAAATGATTTATAATTGTATTGACTTCATTTTCCAATCATAATGAACACAAATCATTATGATGATAGTTGACAAACAAATAGTAAATAAATGCATGAATTATTGTTCATGCATTATTCAAGGAGCGAAAAGATGTCAACAAATATATGCCATCTATTATTGTCGTTGACAAACAAATATATACCATCATAATGATCACAAATCACTATGATTGTTGTTGACAAACAAATATATGCCATCAATGCCAACCACTATTTATGCATTATTCAAGAAGTAATTAGAAATGCAAAGAAAAATGCAAAACGAACAATAAATTTATAATCATAAACTAATTCTGGTATGAGTGTTCATGTATGCCATCATGGCTAATCACTCTTTATGCATCACTCAAGGTATTTATACTCTAAAATGCAAAGGATTGTAATAACTTTATTTAATTATTAAATAAATAATCATTTTCTTATTATACTAAGTTGTGACCCAAGTGAGAATACGAAATGAACATTCTCTCTAAAATATTATAATTTATCATAAGGCAAATACCATGCTTCTATATAAAGATGGAAAAGGTTTCTATCCACCAATTTTATTGTACTATTTTATATACAGTTTTGAGCAATCTATTTTAAATTTTAAGGGTGGACGAGTCTTAAGGTATCAATGTTTTTATTGTCCATTCAAGTTATATATATATATATATTTTGAAATTATAAGAGAGAAAGATTGAACGAATTTGTCCATAAATGCTAAGTCAATATGGATATGAAACATAAGTGTTGGATAAACATTTTGGATTCAGTTTTCATAAAAATCTTAAGTATAGAGGATATGCACAACAACAGAAGAAAGGACAAAAGGCAAGAGCGGAGTGCACAGTAAAGGCACATGCAGACTGGTAAGTGCGTAGAAAGAACATAGTTAGAAAAGAATAAAGCAAAGAATAAAGCAGAGAATAAAGCAAGAGAAGAAAGCGGGAGAAAATGAGAGGTAGTAGTTCGACATGCTAAAAGCAGAAAAACGCAAAAAATCGAGATGAACATTAGTCGTGAGTGCAAAAGAAACATGAAGGCGTAAAAAAAGGAAAACAAGCTTGATCAGTGATTCAACATGAGTTTTCATGAGTTGTAATTTGGTTTTTGGGATAAGAAAAATCAGGTTTTGAGCCCCATAATCCATGTATAAATATGTAATGGGTTGGGTAGAATAGGGGTTCATCGGTGGTTGGTTGGAGAGTGTCTATATGTTCTATTCTATGTTTTTCTGTTCGTGAGGAGAGTGAAGAGCATAGACTGAGTATGATGGAGAAAGTCTATGTAAGATTGGAGAAGAGAGTTGTAGAGAGAGGCTTGCACTGTAGATCGACTAGGAAAGATGGAGAGAGAGGTATCTTGATATCTCGATCGTAAGCATAGTGTGTAGCCTTAGACGATTATAGAAATAATAATAAAAGATCCATTCATTGTGGACGTAGTCCAAAGTTAGGTGAACCATGTTAACTACTATGTTTTCTTATCTTTTATGTGATTGATCATGAATATTCTCTTTATGCATGTTAGACTGGATTTTCCTACTATATGATCACCGCATAATAGTTATGAATGTTATAGTAAATGAGGTATGTTGCAATATGTAGTATAATGGTAATATATACATAATTCAATAATTAACCAAGGAAGAGTAAAATATAGGATGGTGCACAAAGAGTAGATAAGTAAGAATAAATAAGATGTTCTCCTACCATTCCCTCACTACTGCAAAAACTTGGTTCTTGTAGCCCCAATAGATGCCTCGAGTGAGAGTTCACTTGCATGCAGGTGATGCCAAAAGGGTCGGTGTCTGAAGGGTTTTGTTGGTTAAGATAACTTGAACCTAGGGTCTTATAACCACACACCAATAAATGGTTTCGTTATCGAGACCCAGAATCTGTGATTGACAAAATGTTTCGGAGGCTGACTAAGAAAGAGATCTTAGAATGGATAGAAGAGAAGGAACACAAATTTGCTCGAAAAGATAATAGAAACCCTTGGATGAGAAACAAGCAATGGGTGAAAAGGTATTTGTATACAGAGTTGCACGGGATTTTCTTTGGCGAGTTTCCAATTATTTTCACCAAGTAGTTAGAAATATTAGCAGAGAATACTGGAAGGTACTGAACCGCAACACATAGGAACTTGACTCTTGAGTTGGTAAGGCATATGAATTCTGTAAGTAATAAGACTTCTCGCGCAATCGATTTCTGGTTGGATAGTATATTAGGAGGTTATATTATAGAATCTACAATGCATTATACCTAGTCATATAACAATGTAGAGAGGTATTTCTTTAAAGGTAGGCATGGAAGGTTCATGAAATCATTAGGTACATGGATAAATATGTTGTTGTGCAACAAGTATGTAATGAAAATGGAGTCTAATTGCTAAGGGGATTTGCGCACATAGGGGAACAGGGGGATGACAAGAGGATCATATGAAGGTAGGAAAGAATGAAAGAAGGCATGAAGGAAGGGAGGGACAAAGGATGCAGAGAACTGAATAATTTCTATCAAAAGAAGAAAATGAGTTTGGAGTATTGCACAGTGGAAGATGGTATAATAGAAAAAAGATTAGGGCTGAGAAAGGGGAGACGTGTAGTGATACTGAAGGAAGAGTACCCTGTGCAATCATCCAGATCATAGAAATATCGTACGTAGAAGGAGAGGAAGAGAATTATCAGTTCAGTTTGATAATTCGGTCTGATATTAGAAGATCCGATAAGTCCTACTTAGATAGGATCCCATGTCGATTCCATGACCCCATGTGCATCGCCTAGACTATAAATCACATTTGAGGATTTGTCAAAAGAACTTATAGTTAGCAAGGGAGGATAGAGTAGTAGAAATCATAGAAGTGGAAGCAATGCACAGAGTCATAGTCAACCAACATTGCCTAGGAGAGCTACTACACAAAGAAACATGCCAGGGGTAGACAACACCCTCACACTGCCTGAGTTCTAAAGAGTTGAGTCAAAAGACCCAGAACACCATATATGTGTCTGCGAGACAATTTGGGCTGCAAAGAATGTCCAATATGAGGCTATAAATATTATGCACTTGGAAACAACATTTAGAGGCTGCACATTAGTCTAGTACATGAAAATGCAAAGTACCATGCCTACAAGACAAGCCAAGATGTTAGAAAAATTTAGACAAGCATTGTTTAAATAATTCAAGCCAATGTCTAAGTCACAGTACATTACACAGTTAAAGGAAATTAAACAGATGTTGATGATTAAAAAAACGTCAATGAAGTTTCTCCCACAAAGTGTTTCTAAAAGCCTATTATTATAAAAAATAAATAATACTAGTAGGTGGGACCCCCTTAAACTATTGAAGATAAGATCTATTCATTTTTTATGTTATGATGATGTGCGACACAACTTACATGGTTGATGAGATCTTCTTGTTATTGGTCATGATTTGAGCTTATGAAGTGTTAATTCCTTATGTTACTACATCCTATGATATTCATTAATGTCATTGTTATATGTTCTTATCACACCTGCACAACAAACATGTTAGTCAAATTACATGAAGGGTGGTTTTGAGACAGGAAAAAATACTATAACAAATGCAAAGAAAAGGGATCCAATTCTACAATACTACATGCAAACAATTGGAAGGAAATGAGAAACAATTGCAAAAGGGAAGATTTTAAAGCTATCTTATAAACTACACTACATGCATGAAAGACTTAACGATTATTGTTAAATCCTAGCTAGCAGGTAAATGGATATGCGATTTTGATTGAGTTATTTGGTTAATACACATATGGTATGGATGTTGGTGGCACATTTGGCAAGGTAATAGTGAAAATGGTTATGCAAATTGTAGAATTATATGGAACTTGGGAATTATGTTATGGCATAAGTTAGAAAGGTGATATGACCATGTTGTTGGTTTTAATGGGTGATGGTCTCGATACATGGGTTGATTGATGGTGTTAATGAAGAACTCATTGGAATTTACTGATGAATTAATGCATTGTGGGTGGAGGCGATGTGCATTTACTACACATCACCTTTACTCCTCCCATTAGCTTCCACCCTAGTCGGGCTATTGTTTGATCTTGTTGCTATGATTATGCTCCAAATTCTTAGCACAGAGAAACCGCTAAGCAAGCTCTCTTTTTAAGGAATTTGATTACAGGTATGTTGTTTTTTTGGCCATATGTGACTCTGCTTTAGTTATGAAATGATTACTGGCTCAGGTGTATTGGTTTGTTCTTTCCTAAGTGTTGCAATTGTGTGAAATTGTGTTCTTGAATTGAATGGTTCTTCCTACAATGATATTGAATTTGTAGAAGTTATTGATCATCCTAGGTGGCAGCTCTCTGTTATCCTTGTTGGTTTAAGTGGAGGGTTTTTGTTTGGTCTTGAGTGGATAGCTATCTTCACGCATTGTCATTAAATACAGTCTTTGGATTTTTTGGGTTTAATGGTTAAGGGAATTCTACCTCACTATGTTTTGTTCACTTCGACATTGGTTGATTTCACCACTAAGGGTCTCAAAATGGGTTTTCTTGTTCTTACTCGGCCTTGTCTTCACCTTTCTGATGTGGTTGTTTGATCAAAGAGCACGAGGGTTATACCCTACGTGCGTTAAATAAAATTTCTTGGCTGAACTAGAGCCCCAAGTTTTGGTTATGGCCCCCTGTCATGGATTTGTACCCATCCACAATTGAGTTGTGGTTCTTCCTGTGAATGCACCATGGCCTTAGAGCTTTCACCATTACAAGGAGTGGATCTACTATCCCTTTGTTGGCTACGAAACAAACCTATCCCTCCAGTCCAAAGAATGATAGAGAAGACCAACTTGGCCTATTGGTTTTACGACTTGGTTATTGTTGGATGGTTGTATAATTGTTGACTAATTTGAGCACAGGGTTGCCCATTTGGTTTTGTGACAGTCGGGTTGGTTTGTATATAGTCACTGACTCTATTATAGTAGTGGTAAACCCTACATTGCCAATTTCACTTTCAAGTACACAGTCCCTCTCCTTATGTTAATAAATCAGTATTGTTAATGGAGAGGGCCACTACCACAATTCAAATTCATGCGTGGGTATGCATGGTTGCCACAACTTGTTAGGTAAATTGATTTTTTACGACAGTGGAGAATTGGTTGGTTGATACACAGTCATGGGTATTTGTTCACTAATTATTGTTTGGATGTTTAGCTGGCATTGGTTACAAATTCTTGACGTTGCCCATGCATGCTGCATTGTGTATATGGTGTTCTTGCACAATGAGATAAGGGTTGTGGTAACTGTGGTTTTCGTTTGGGGCCTAATGATTATTTAATTGGATGACTGTAGAAACTATATCCATTGTATCCTTATGATTGTTTGATTGTATAAGTTTGAGTTTTCACAACATAGTTTATCAAAGTTGGACTAAATCGAAGTAATATTGTGTTATTAATTACTCATCATGATGGATTGAGTTATTACCGTGATCATGTGTTTGATTTTGTTAAATCAAGATATTGCATCGTGGTGTTTTGGTGACTATGCACTGTGTATAATATGGATAGCTTGGGTCTCACAGAGTTTTAAGCATGTTTATTTTTTGCAATCGATCATTTGTTAAGAAGGGCATGTTGTCGAGACCTCGTCGTATTGGATGGATGGCCCAGTTTTTTAAGTCACATTGATTTTTTTCTTTTACAATGGAAGAATTACATTGCCTGGGTGAATTACCATGTGCATAGCTTGTGTCTAAATGGTGGTTGTTGGTTGTATGTTTAAATATCAATTCGGATTTTGCAATTTAATCCGGATTGTTGGTTTTGTTGCCTATATATATGTTTAAGGAATATCAGTGCATTTAAATGATAGGCTCGATTGCAGTGATAGTGTGACTTCATTGTTAATTTTGGAAACATGAATTTGAGTATATTTGTTGATTGAAATGATGTATGGGCAGTGGATGATTTTGATGGTTAACAGAGTGGAATGGCTACTGTTTGGAAATTGTTATAAGATGCAAAGAAAGGAACAAAATCCTCTTTATAGATTGTGTGGAATGCATATTGTCTTGTGTTGGCACTGTGTTGGGTATTTGATTATGAACAATGAACTAGCTAAATGCACAAAAAATGTTATTTGGTCAAAATGATTGATGGTTGATGCATCTATTTTCACATAATGTTTTATGGATCACTTGTTTAATTTCATGAACAATAATCATATTTCTTCCTTTCCATTATTTCATTTTCCGCTAATTATAAACCCCATCACCTCCCATATTTATTTTTCTACTCCATATTCTGAGATTAATTATAGACAAGAGAATTTCAGTGTTAAAGGAGTTGAAAGTGGCAGTGTCTTGCGTGGATTACAATGATGTTTTATTGGTTTGCTTTGCAGTTGATTGTTGTTATCATTGAGCAGTAACCATGTTATTGTCCCCCTCATTGCATCATGTTTCTCTCAATACAAACCCCTCGCATATCCCAGAACCCTTTTCACCCCCTGCTCATTGATTAATAGTAAAACAATTTGTATGGATTGGATTGCATGAGTATGATACATTGATGAGCCAAATCTATTTCATATTTTTAAGAGTTGTCATCTATGGTTATTTAAAAGACTATTTTCTAATCAATCACGCATGCAGGATGAGTTTTTTCTATCGAGATACCCATGGCCGAGGAAATATAGGTAGAAGTAACTGGAACTAGGGCACAAGAAGGCCCAGGTTCTCCATACAGTTTGACGTTGATTCACAAGAGCTCAACCAATTGTTTCATGCCAGATTTTTCAATTGGATTGGTCAGGGAATAGTCCAACCTAGGCCTGAAAGGCCTCATTTCCAAGTCTCGAAATCCCCCAGTATCCCAGTACCTCCTCATGTATCATTGCAACCCGAGGTCCCGGGAAATGATGGATGGTAGGAGATTGTCCACCCGACAGTTTCCCAACATCGTGGCTAGCCCAACTTGTCCTTGTCTTCTTCTCTACCTCTTAACCCCATTTTCCAATATTCCCTTGACCACTCGCCAGTGAAATCCTCCCATGATAGCAAGAGATTGAAAAATGAGGCCCACCATGCCCTTGATAAAGGAAAATCCACTGCTACCCCTTCCTCACCCTTCAATGTCTATAACAAATCTGTGTCTTCCTAGATGTATTTGAGGGACGATTGTTCCCACGTGATCAACAATATTAGGCCTAAAGGCTCTGCACAACTATAGGTAAATTCAGGAAAATCAAGAGGTGACAACAATAATAGGGAAATAGGGATTTTGAGTTTTATTTTATCTATTGTTTTATGATAGTTGACTTCAGGGATCTTTGGACCCTTATTTTAATTATTACTCTTCCCCCTAACTCATGCTAGTTGAGTCTTTTAATTAAATTAACTAATGAGTTGGTTCAACTACTTCAACCAATTCTAATTTGTTAAAAGAAAAAGGAAAGGGAGGAACAAGGGAGGATAGAAGCAGCATCATGATAAGGTTTTCTCTTTGATTTTATGTTGAAATAATTTATCTTTCATTCATTCATTATTCATGACAAGCCTAATTATATTTTATGATAGCATGATATTGTTGTAGACAACAATATTCAGGGCTAAATCACATCATTCAGACACTTGTTTTTTAGAGGTGTTGATCTATTTTTGATGGTCTGTGTAGACTTATATGTTTGTGAATTAATTTTCATGATTGATAAAGGATATTGTGCAGATTCAAGTGGGAAACAATCTATGGCAAGTTGATCCAACTTTTAGAGTTCAGTTTTGGTTTTCTGTCATAGGTCCTTTTGTATGTTCCATCGGGGATGTCTAAGTTTGACTTTGGTCCAAAGTTTCTGCATGTGATTTTGTAAAGAAAATGACTCTTTGGTGAATTAGAATGAAATAAAGGATTGATTTATGTCTCATCTGTCTTGATTATCATCTTGGTGACTTTTCTTCTATCTTTGTATTTATTTTAGCAACTGATATGTTCAGAAAATTACATAAAAAGTGAATTTCCAACAAGTTTTTTGTTGATAAAAGACTAGCCTAAGAACTTGTAATTAATAGTTGTGAGTTAGGATTTTATTTTTGTTAGCTATAAACATAGGGTGATATTCCTGTCTATTTTGATTCATCCAAGCAGACTCTGAAAATTCTTCAGTAAGATCATTTCATATCTTTTCCTCAATATTTATTTGGCGACCATACTGGGGAGATCCTTGATATCTCTCTGGTTATTTTTTATACTCGATTCTCATCGATACATCTTTCTTTTCCTGATATTGATTCTTGAATGTTTTTTTTTAATGACTATTCCTATTGCAAGGCATCCCAATATCGAGCTTGGTCTTCAAGACCAGACCAACGTTGCTTTGAACATGTTTAACACCATTTTAGACACTGCCAATACCCGTGTTGAACTTAACCATTCTTGGGCAGCAATTGAACGAGATATTAGTGCTCAAGAACAATTGGGGGATAGACGTAGAAAGCCTAGAAATCAGTAGTAACCCTTTTTTTCTTCACTTTTTGGCCTTTCTTTCATGTCCTTAGACTCTCATGCTTCTAGAAGAAGAAGATTCTTGTCACCTGAAATCAATCCTATTGCTGAAATAGGAATAAGAAACATTGTGTTATCTTCCCAACAAAGTTCTCTAAGGAGAAACTTATCTGATTCTTCTAGCTCATCCTTCTTTCCCTCATCTATCATCCACAAGATGGCATCTAGTGGTGGCTCTAGTGGCACTAGAAGTGCTCCATCTTCCCAATATTCATCATCATCGGTGATTGGTAGTGTGTACAACCACCAGATCCATGTCCAATCTACTACAAACTCCACCAAAGTCATTAAAAAGTATGGGATTTTTCAGTTCGAAGAAGATGCCACAACCACACCATAGCATGTGTCCTCACCTCTTAACCTAGCACCTTCTACTCACCCACTTCCGAAGTTTAAAGATAATTTTCCTAAGTTTTCAGGAAATAACACTATCAGTACCAATGAACACCTAGTGGAATTTTCTAATGCTTGTCATAATATAGGGGCCAACGACAATGATACTTTCATGCTCCTATTCGTCAATTCCTTGGAAGGAAAGGTTGTGACTGATTTCTTTGACCTTCCTCCTAATATTCTGTCTACTTGGGAGGATTCGATTTATTGTTTCCGATCCACTTATGGGAAATATAAAATCCCTGTTGAGAAGTTAATGGAATACAATAACGTCACTTATAAAGATGGTGAGACCATCAAATCTTTCAACTTGCATTTCACCAAGTTATACAATCAAATCCCCGAACTTATCCACCCCCAGAACCAAGCCTCTTTCATGCATTACTACAATGCATTTCCTTCTCCCTACCATCATAGGATTGAGGAAAAATCCATTGATAATCTCGGCTCTGCTCTGCATACTAGCTCAGGGTATGAAGAAAAACTTGAAAGAACTGGTATTCCCCAGGGAAAATCAGTAAGACAAACATACATTTCCACTCTCTTACAACTACTATAGGATATGAACAATCGTATGATATCATTTGAGTGGAAGGGTATTTTCTCCCCTCTCACCCCCAGAGCTTCATCCTCTTCTGCACCCCCTTTTAGGAATCCGCTTGAAAACAATTTTCAGCCCAAATTTATCCTGCCTCGGAGTTGGTGTAACTTTTGCGAGGAACACCACGAAGAAACCACATATGAGGTAAAGAAGAGTGTCAAAGATAATATCTTTGGTAAAATACCATAAGCTACTATTGTTGTCCTAGACTTTGTAGAGCCAAAGGATGTCATGGTCATCAACACTAGGAACAAATCCTATGCTCCCAAGGGTAAATTTGACCCTCCTCGCAGTTCTTCTAGCCCGAGATCATCCTCAACTACTGCTACACCTCAGGTTCCTAAAATTCCTAAGAGTCAAATAATCACTCCCCCTCTTCCCTCTTCCAAATATAATATCTTGAATCAATTGGAAAACATCAAAGAAGATGCAACCCTCCTAGACATCATTTCCATCCCTGAACAATAGATGCATCTGAAATAATTCATGGAAGGAAAAGCTTATGCTGTAGCCAATATTTCCAAAGAGGTAGATGAAGAGGATTCTTCTGTAAATAAATTGGGTGTACATAACTTTAGATACCTTGTAAAAAATCCCCCTTTTTATATTTTTGTAAAAATCATGGATAAAATTGCCCATTGTTGCCTCATTGATAGTGGTTCAGGCCCAAGTGTGATGTCAAAGATTATTATGGAAGAGATAGTCTTGTCTTGTACAAATGAAAATGCCAGAAGAATGCTCTCCTATAATAGTCTACAACAAACAACCATAGGCTATATTAAGGATGTTACCCTGGTTTTATGCGCTCATCTAAGGACAACCCTCAACATTCATGTAATTGATATGCCTGTAAGAAACTACTCAATTATCTCAGGGAGAGATTAGCAAGCCTTAACAGGTGGATACCTCTCACTTGATGGGACAAATTTATCCATTCCTCGGAATGGTAAGAATATTATATTCCTTAGAGAGGGAATAATTTCACCCTACATAGAGAGTATTCCGCAATCTAGCGTAAACTGTATCGAAGAAGACCTAGGAGTGTATTCCATATTTTCTGAAGAGGAGAATATTCCTTTGGAAAACATTGATTTAGATGATTATATATGGCATATGAACTTTGATGGTTTATGCTATAGTGAAGGTAATGTGGTTGGCGTTATCTCAGTTTATCTTGCAGGGAAAATTCATAGTTTGTCATACAGGTTGGAGTTTTCTTGTACATACAATTTCGCTGAATTTGAAGATTTATTATTAGGCATTGAGAATGCCCTTAATCTTGGTTGTGGTCACCTTTCAATTTTTGGAAATTCTGAGATTTTTTTGAACCTGATACGTAAGACATGCTCCCCTAGCGACAAGATGATGGAACGATAGTCCCAAACTGTTTGGGAACTTGTCTCTAACGTTCTATCTTTCAACATCACTCATGTTAATAAGGAGTTGAATTCAATGGTTGATCGGTTAGATGTCTTTGCATCCTCCCCTAATCAACAACTCTTGCCTCACATGCCTGATTGTGCTTTTCAATCTCTACATCGTTCATATATTCCTAAAAAGGAGGGATCTTGGAAGGCCATCCATAACATTGAGATAATTTGTTCTGTCATTCAAAATGAACCTCTTAATCCCAAGGAGATTATATCCATAGAAAATAGTGAGATTCCTGAGGGCTTGAATCCTCTTGAGATTTCGTTTTCATTGAGTGTTGTAGGAAACAAAGAAAAACAGAAATATGAGGATTTACAAAAGAAAGTGATTGAAACCATCCTCCTAAACATTAAGACGCCTGAGCCTTCAATGAATGTTCAAATGAATGTCCAATGTTCTATTAAAGAGGTGATGGGGTCCATTGGGATAATCGGTGAATCTCAAAATGTTTTTTCTTGGTCCTATAAGGATCTTCATGGTTTTGATCCCGGTCTTGTTCAGAGTATTATGAAACTAGCTAGGAAAAAACAAAAAATTGTTAACTTTGCACTGGAATAACCCTCTCAAAGGGATTTGAGATATTTCTTAAGGGCTGGAATATTTTTTTCAATCCACCCTGAATGGGTTTCAATTTGGGAATCGGCCTCGAGGACCACTGATAATATCAGAACTTGTATTAGTCTTTGAACTTTTAGGCAAGAGATTATGAGAAATCCCTTCCCTCCTCTCAATATGGAAATGTTTTTGCTACAGATGTTCGAGTCACAGTTAGGGCCCTTATTTGACAGTTTATCTGGTTACAAGAGAATCAAAGTCAAAGGGGAAAATGTTCACAAAATCACTTTTATTAATAATTGCAATAATATGCCTTACAAATGTCTTCCTTCTTGCTTAATTTATGCAAGTACTGCCCTTAAAAGTCATATACACACAAATTTCAATGAATTGGTCAGTCTCCATGCTTATCTTGATGATTTAATCATGTGCATCAAAGGGCTGATAATTACACCAGAATTTCAAATGTTGGATCCTTTCAAAATTACTTTTGTCTTGGACACTAATTCATATATTCTATGGGAACTATAGAGACAATTGTTCTCCTACAACACTAACAGTCCTCGCTTGAAGTATTGCGATGGGCCAACATGAAAAGTTCTAATGATGATTGATTTTCTGTATACTAGTAGCCTAGCTCTGCTTTCATTTTTTGTGCTTCTTTTCTATGCTTATAGTACTTTGATTGATTCCTTCTCAGTTAAGTTTTCTTTCTTTGTTTCATTCATTTTTGTCTTCATTGATGCTGTTTTAGTTTCTGCAGCTTTACTTTCATCTTCTCTTTTGTTTCCTATTATCTTTGGTTAATTTGGTCAAATAGGATGTTGGATCAATTATGCCACAGTGACACTCCTGCAAAGCATTGTTAGTCAATAACAATCAAGCTTACATAGCTGTTATGATGTCTCCTCTGAAGGACCCTTGAAATTTTTATATATTTCCACTGTTGTCTTATAAAGAATCAACTATCTCCCGCTTCTTCTTTCCATTTTTTTGTCCATTGATATCTTAAGAGAAATTCTAAAAGTTTTCCTCCTTAAAAGTTAGATTTTGGTTGGATGATTATGCATACAGTGGTAAAAGGTCCTCATACTTAACACTTTACATTAATTATTCCCAAATGCGCGGTCATCTTTCCATTAAATCCGCTCACCTCCCCCTTTTGCATAATCTTCTGGGTTATATCTTCTTGACCTGTTGTCCTGGTCCATGAAACCTTGAGTTATGAGTTCTAAATATGTTGAAAACAATTTTTCTTATGGAGTCACCAGTTTTTTGATGATTAAAAAAACGTCAACGAAGTTTCACCCGCAAACTGTTGCTAAAATACTATTATTATAAAAATTAAATAATACTAGTAGCTGGGACCCCCTTAAACTATTGAAGGTCAAATTTGTTCATTTTTTATGTTATGATGATGTGGGACACGACTTACATGGTTGATGAGATCTTGTTGTTATCGGTCATGATTTGAGCTTATGAAGTGTTGATTCCTTATGTTACTACAACCTATGCTATTCATTAATATCATTGCTATCTATTCTTATCGCACCTTCACAAGAAGCATGTTAGTGAAATTACATGAAGGGGGGTTTTGAGAAAGGAAAAAATACTATAACAAATGAAAATAAAAGGGATCCAATTCTGCAATACTACATGTGAACAATTGGAAGGAAATGAGAAACAATTGCAAAAGGGAATAATTTAAAGCTATCTTATAAACTATACTACATGCATGAAAGACTTAACGATTATTGTTAAATCCTAGCTAGAAAGTAAATGGATATGCAATTTTGATTGAGTTATATGGTTAATACACATATGGTATGGATGTTGGTGGCACATTTGGAAAGATAATAGTGCAAATGGTTATGTGAATTGTTGAATTATATGGAACTTGGGAATAATGTTATGGCATAAGTTAGAAAGGTGATATGGCCATGCTGTTGGTTTTAATGGGTGATGGTCTCGATACATGGGTTGATTGATGGCGTTAATGAAGAACTTGTTGGCATGTACTGATGAATTAATGCATTGTGGGTGGAGGTGACGTGAATTTACTGGACATCATCTTTACTCCTCCCGTTAGCCGCCACCCTAGTCAGGCTATTGTTTGATCTTGTTGTTGCGGTTATGTTCTGAATTCTTAGTATAAAGGAACCACTCGGCCAACTCTCATTTTAAGGAATTCGATTATAGGTATGTTCTTTTTTTGGCCATTCATGACTCTTCTTTGGTTATGAAATGATTACTGGCTCAGGTGTATTGTTTTGTTCTTTCCTAAGTGTTGCAACTGTGTGAAATTGTGTTCTTGAATTTGTTGGATATGTGTTATATTATTTGCATGTGTGTGTGGGCGTGTTAGATATGAAAATTGTGTCTAAAGATAGCTCGTAGTAGTGCTATGTTTGTGTCGTGTGTGCTAGGATATTTCCTAGGGGGGTCCTAGGGGGGGGTAGGTATGCTTTTTGGGCGGTTTTTGCTATTTTTAGCGGTTTTGTAAATTAATCCCGGATTAAGGGATTAGGGTTTTGGTATCTACGAAATACCTAAAAAAATTGTATATATTGTATGGTGAATGGTGAAATTTGAAATAATAAATATAAGAAAGGTTTTTTCGGTTGAGGGTTTCTGTTATAAAATATTTGTGTACTTTGTGTATGAGCCATTGATTAATTTATGTCTTGCTTAAGAATATATATGCATTGCTTTACTTCGTAGGTTTAAAAATTACATGTGGTATTAGAGCTCATTTTTGTCTTCAGAGGGACGCCTTTGTTGTTGAGGGTTTGGCTCGATCTTGATAGATCAAGTTTATCTTGGATCTGTGATAAACCTGGGTTTAGTGGGAGATTTTGCAGTGGATATTCGAGTATAGAAAGAGGAATGGAAAGCTCATCTAGAATCGAGATAGAGAAGTTCAACGGTAAAAACTTTGATCTATGGAAGCTCAAGAAGGAGGACCTTCTTGTAGACAAAGAACAATGGATCATTGTGGATCTTGGTACACAGCCTACTGGTACACCGTCTACTAGCACACAAGCTACTGGTACACAACCTACTAGTACACAAACTACTAGTACAACAACTACTAGTATGTCGAAGGAAGATTGGGAGAAGTTGGACAGAAGAGCAAGGAGTACTATTCGAATTTGTCTGGTAGATTCGGCATTGTTGAATGTCTCAGGAGAATATACAGCCAAGGAACTATGGGATAAGTTGGAGAATTTGTATCAATCAAAGTCCCTGGTAAACAAGTTGTTTCCTCGAAAGAAGTTGTATCATATTAGGATGGACGATGGAGATTCGGTGACAGAACATCTAAATTCCTTTAATACTCTGGTAAGTCAACTTGGCTCTGTTAATATTATGATTGCAGAAGAAGATAAGTGTATTACTTTGTTATGTTCTTTTCTAGACTCTTGGGATAATCTGGTTGTAGCAATAGGTAGTACCACTCAATCTACATTGAAGTATGAGGATGTAGTTTCATCCTTGTTATCTGAAGAGATGAGGTGAAAAAGCATGGATGGTCACAACAAAGATGCTTTATTTGTAAGAGGGCATACCCAAGACAGGAACCCTGGTAAGCCTTCGGGGTGTAGATCTAAATCTATAGGTAGATCTAAGTATCCAGGAAAATCTTTGAGGAAATGATGGAAGTGTGGTAAAACAGGGCATTATAAGAAAGATTGCAAGTCTAAGAAGGTTGAAAAACCAAAGGGATCTGATAGTACCTCTTCCACAGAGGCAAAAACCTCCATTGAAGAAGGAGGTGATGTTTACCTAGCATATACAAGTACTCATGCAGACTGTGATGTATGGTTGATCGACTAAGGTGCATCATACCATATGACTCCTCATAGGGAGTGGTTCTCTGAATATGAAAAATATGATGGTGGTGATGTATTCCTAGGAGATGACTCGACAACAAAAATCTTGGGACATGGAAAGGTTAAGTTTCTTCTAAACGATGGAAGGATTAGAACTCTCCCTGGGGTTCTACACATTCCAAAACTAGCTAGGAGCCTAATATCTGTAAGCAAGTTGGGTGATGCAGGAGTGAAAATTGTATTTGAAAAGAACACATGCAAGATGGTATGAGGAGAAATCGTGTTGATGAGGGGAGTTCATTGTGTAACTCTATACAAGTTTTTGGGAAGAACTTACACTAATGGGTGTAACATTTATGTTTTCCTTGAGTAGAGTAATGAAGGAGACAAGACCAATACTTTCCCAAAATATAAGACCATGACGTGGCATCAAAGAATGGGGCATATTGGAGAAAAGGGCCTTCGAACACTACATGGTAAAGGTATGGTTGAAGGTATGTCTAATTTCACTCTGGATTTTGATTTCTGTGAACATTGCATATATGGTAAACAAAATCGAGTAAGATTCCCATCTGGTGCTACAAGAGAAAAGGGGATCTTAGAGTTGATACACAACGATTGTTAAGCCCTAATATTGGCTCATTACCCCTTAATTGGGGCATATTATATTAGTAATGTTATTTATGTTGGCTTTAGGCCATTAGTTGTAATTATACCTCCTAGTCTCCTATATATACCAAGGAGACATTTTCATTTTGAATCATCTTGTACTTAAACATTTAAGTGGGGTAAAAGGAGGTTTCCCCCTCGAAGAGGCTTATTATATGAAATTATCTCTTTTTCAAGGCGTTGAGTACTTTTCCTGAGGTTTTTCTATGCTATATTGATGTTTGGTTCTTAACATATGGTATTAGAGCTCAAGGTCTTGGGGTTTCGCTGCTACATCTGAGACACCGTGGAATTTTTTCTATAACTATTTTTCTACAATGTTTCAAAAGGAATGGCTTGGAGGATATTTATTAGACGGATCAAGGTCTGTTGGGTTCACAATTCAACTCTTGAGGCCTTATACGTTTGGAGATACAACTTGTACAAGATAGGGTTCTGGAATCATCCTGAAATGAGTCATTGTGGAATTTTTGCTATAAACCATTTTCTGTAATGTTTCAGACCCTGAAATCTAGAGGCCATTTACACAAATTAGTAAGGTATCTATGGTAAAAGTTTCAGATTGTGGGTCATCTTAAATTTGTAGATACACCTTGTGTAAGATAGGGTATCTGACTAGTCTCAAGAAGGTGTTCCAGGTAAAACAATCATAAATTCTTGCTAGAGTATCCAAATTGAGTGGGACTAGTTTCATTGGATCGTGGACAGTCTGTAGTATTTTGGGTGTTAGTTTCAGAATTTGATATCATTTATTTCATGTAGGGCATGCTATACAAGTGAGATCTCCTGGAAAGGCCAAAAATTGGCAATTTGTGAGGAATTCACCGTAAATTCCACTTGGCACATCCAATTTTGATCAGACCTATGGCATTGCAGAGAAGAAATATCAGAGAACTACTTCAAAGAAATTTTCATACCTAGAAGGGCCGAAACTTGGGAGATAGAAAAGAATAAATATTGTCTAGCATAACCGCCTCAAAATCAAGATTCAAAAGTGATACTTGGCCAACATTCCACCAAAAAAGGGACCTTCTACACCAAATAAGGCTCCAGAAAATCCTAATTGGACTGTTGATGAAGGTGAAGAAATGTGTAGGGACATAAATGAACTACAAAAGAAGATGGATTCAATGGATACTAAGATGGATTCAATGGAATCTAAGTTGATGGATTCAATAGAAGCTAAGTTGGATACTAAGATGGATGGCTTAAAAGGGGAGATCATGGAAGTATTGAAAAATTTTGTAACATAGAAGACACCCGAAAGTGAAAATGCATCCCATGAAATTCATGATGAGGACA
>ML786350.1:695431-707291 GCA_009831015.1 Picea engelmannii | reverse complement strand
CCAACCAAAGTGATAGTAATAACATAAACTCAATATAAACCTATGTATGTGATCAAGGAATCATACAATAAAACACAACAAGATTTATAGGAAAGAATCATATTATTGTATCATATTAAATGTGAAAGAGATATTACAACCATAGCCTTGATGTCGTAAGGAACCTTCCAACTGTCCTTCATTCCCCACACACTTTCACTCCAATAATTTTGAGAGTACAGATCTGATATTATTCACAATCTATCTTGACAAAGGAAAAACTCAAGACCACTCTAACCAAACTAATAATTCCAAGCCAAATCCAAAAGCTCCAAGCTAAGCTCCAAAGCTACAAGCTAGCCTTCTCCATGAGAGCTCCTCTCCTTTTATAAGATGAAGAAGATAAGGTGAGTAGGTTAGGATGATCCCACCAAATCATGAAATCAAGTAAGATCCAAACCATTCGGATGCCACCTCACCATGGAAGTTTCTCCTTCTAGAAGATTCGAGAAAACACTCGTTTTTCCCACGTGTAAGCATTCTCGCACCCTACCTATAGAGAAAATTGTGAAACTCTCACAACCCAACTATGGTGCAACCTGCGAGAATCAGGCATTCTCGCACCCTTCCTATAGAGAAACCTACAAACTTCCTTTTTTATAGGTTTTTTCCAAAGGAAAATGCAACTTCTTTTCTCAGGAAAAGTTCTTCTCCCTTCTCTCTTCAGGAACTTAGGCCACTGACCCATCTGAAGGCAACAGATAGGTTTACATCATTAACGGTCATAGGGATGACGACAATAATGTGTAAGAGAGAGCCCCCCAAAGTATGAAGTTATAACAGAGTGATAGTTGAAATACTTTGTCGAGTGTGTGTAGGGAACAAGGAACAGTCGGTCGAAAACCTGCCAACAAACAAGGAAATACAGTACAATAATATATCATCGTTGAGGTAGGAATTCCCATACTCTGAATACAAATGAGTCAAAGCATAAATGATGACATGTGAAGATCCATGTCAAGTAAGACAAGTCATGGCCACCAAACATACACTATGGATCCATGCCAATATGACTCAAATCTGAACATAGCCACCAAAAATACACTGTGGATCTATGTGTTAAAGACTCAAATTTGAACATATCCAACATACATACAATGTGGATCTATGCAACAGTACACTGAATATACTCCAACGCAACCTGGAACTATCAGAAAATATCCAGGGTCTTCATCTCCACCACTCTATAGTACGAATCTAACCATGTGAATACATGTGTTGAATTGAACATGGTAGAAACCACTTGATTACTGGTCATTAGTGTATATCATTAAAAAGTGCAAGGGAAATCACCTATTAATGTCAATGACTCCCAAGGTACTCTGGTACAATCCAACGAATGTGAATCAATGAGATGAGGTCAAACACTCGACGAAATCTCTCGATCAGAGGTCAATAATGAAAACCCACTGTCGAAAGCAAGGAAACCTGCCATTAAGGAATGCAAGTTCCAAGGTACCAATTAGTTTCTAAGTCTAATTCCTGGATAATGAGTTGAAGTTGACAGGAAAAGACTCGTCACAGGAGGGCCTTAATGTATCCCACATCAATGACATGAAACAAGTAACAAGATTTGATGTAGATCAAAGTAACAAGTGATTCAGGACTGACTCAGGGATGGCCGATGCAATAGAAGGCTTAAAGACTCCCGAAATGGCCGACACAATAGAAGGCTTTCTGGGTTGAAATTCTCTTTGAACATATTGACGACATGAAAATTGTCTTAGAAACACTGAATCAACAACAGGGATCACAGACCAATTTGTAATCTTATAAAGGAGTATGATCAGGAGATAAGTGAATTTTCCAACCTAGACACAAAGCGAGTGAAAGGGTGTCATGTTCAAAAGTGACTCTTCCATGGAATACAGGTTTAGACACAATTCTTTCCCAAATTTTCCCCCACCATTTCTGGCGAGTACCTCTTTATTTTTACGCAAGCTTGAGGAGGATAACATATGCTTGTAATGTAAGCTCATCCTTCGGACGAGTCCCTCGGAGTATGTTTAAGGAACCCTAGGAAGGAGTGGTTCGGTCCCATTGCGGGTCTTTCAATGTTTATTTAATGAGTCCAAATAAATAAAACTCATGTGTTTTTCATGTTTAGAGAGTCTGAAAAACACTTAAAGAAAACTCAGGTCCCATATGGGCCTTTCAATGTTTGTTTTATGAGTCTAAAGAAAGAAAACTCAAGGGTTTTTCATGTTTAGAGAGTCTGAAAAACACTTAAAGAAAACTCTCTCAGTTCCTTTTTCGTAAAGTAGTTTGATGAGACTGAAAAAGAGATAAACTATCGCTCAACAGATGTTTTCTTCAAATACTTTGATGAGCGTGAAAAGAACAATATCGCTCGACAATCTTTTCATGTTTAGAGAGTTTGAAAAGAGCTTAAAGAGGACTCTAGGGGGTTCATTTTTCATATAACCTTTACGAGTCTGAAAAAGTGATAAAAGTATACTCGGTTACACTCTCATTGATTTATGAGCACGAGAAAAAACAAACACTAAGCTCGGGATTGTTTTTATTTTTACGCAAGATTTAAAAGAAAACAAAACTATGCATGGGATAGATTTTAATTTTTACACAAGTTTAAAAACTAAACAAAACTATGCTTAGACCTGGTTTCATTTTTACACAAGCTTGAACCAGAGGAAACTATGCTTGATGTAAGTAGTTTCATTTTTACACAAGCTTGAACCATAGAAAACTATGCTTGCAACTTCCCAACGCATGGTTGGTACTTAGCCCTCAGCTTAAGAACAAAGACTAAGCTCGGGGCTCAAACTTCAGCATGAAGTCCAGAGGCTATAACAAAATTCCCCCCAAGCTTCATTTCATCCAACTGCGAAGGATAATGAAATGAAGCTTCAAATACTAGATGAAGGACTTGACTCAAATAGAGAGGGGGACAAACTATTTCATTTTTTAACGAGCTTGACATAGAAACAAGAACTATGCTTGTAAACTCTATTTCATTTTTTAACGAGGTTGCTACAGAGATGAAAAAACTATCCTCGTAAGTGGTTTCATTTTTTAACGAGCTTGAAATAAAAAAACTATGCTCAAAGACCTCTGTTTCATTTTTTTTAACGAGGTTGCCTCAGAGACACAAAAACTATCCTCGGAAGTGGTTTCATTTTTTAACGATCTTGAAATCAAAAAACCATGCTCAAAGACCTCTGTTTATTTTTTAACGAGGTTGCCTCATAGACACAAAAACTATCCTCAGAACCTCTGTTTCATTTTTTGACGAGGTTGCTACAGAGACGCAAAAAACTATCCTCCGGCTCTCTTCTTGATCATGGGTTCTAAGAGGACAATGCTTCATAAGGGAACCATGTCAAGGGACAAAAATCAGTCATGGCTTCCAAGAGATCTTCACTGGAAGGAAGAAACATGCTCTGGAAGGACAGCATGTTGAGGGTCGCGACAGGAGTAAAGAGATCAGGCTCGAACAACCCTATCAAAGAGATCACCATGACAACTACTAGATCTAAATCATCAGAAGTTGAAGACATGGGCGACAACGCCACATAATTGACCTATGGAAGGGGTGATACCGTCTGCATATAAGAACCATTTAGGGAGGAAATCTAGTTGGGGTCAATGAATGAAATTTGATCAATAGTCACAACTCGTCCATCGTGAGGGAAAGATATCACACGAAAAAGAGTAGACACAATAGCTTTCATGGAATAGACATAATCTCTCCCAAGGAGTAAGGCGAAATCCAAGGGGTCTTGGACTACCATGACATCAATGAAGATAGTTTTCCCTCCCAAAGTTACAGGAAACTGAGGAAGGGTCCCTAAAGGTTGACTAGTTCTTCTGTTAAAAGCTAATAGATTCTGCGTAACCGACGCAAGTGGAGGACAACCCAAAGATTGCCAAGAAAAAGAGGACACAATACTAACAAACGAACCTTCATCTATCATTGTCTGAGGAACGTCTCAACCACAAACCTGTACTGTAATCTGGAAAGGAACGTGAGAGGAAAGACGAGGTCCAGTTAGCAGACCCCAATCAAAATAGATGGCCTCATTACTTGGAGGGAGTTTCACGGGAGAAGGAGGAATACCCCCTGACACGGCAGAGGA
This sequence comes from Picea engelmannii, assembly GCA_009831015.1. Lineage (NCBI taxonomy): Eukaryota > Viridiplantae > Streptophyta > Pinopsida > Pinales > Pinaceae > Picea > Picea engelmannii. The sequence continues at coordinate 703,155 of ML786350.1, read as the reverse complement.
TGTATCAACGAGAAAAACATGGGTAGTTTCAGGTTTACTCTCTAGCGGGAGAGTAGGATTGATCGATGATGAGATCAGATCGACCAATTGGGTTTCATTCTTCAAGGGGAGAATGGATTCGACAGGTGTAAATGAATCGACCACTTGGGTGACACTCTCTAATGGGAGAGTGGGATCGACCGAGGATGGGATCGGATCGACCTCTTTAGTTTCTCTCTCTTAGGGGAGAACGATATTTACCAAGGATGGTATCGAATCAACCACTTTGTCAACTAGTTAAACTACGGACGTGACCAGATTGACGACATGATCAACCGGATTGACCAGTGAAGGGACCAGAGTGATCATTTCATCAACTACAGGTGGGTTGAGAGAAATCTTGCGATAAGTAGCTGGGAGTTGAGGCTGTGAAACAGTCATGTCTTCCAGTAATTTCAAGGCTTCATCCATATGAGGACAAAGGTGAGTGAGATGACTCCCTTTGCATAACATATACGGGAACATGGCTCTACTTTTCTTCTTCCCAACTATATCATGACTAGTTGATGGGAAGTCATCAACATGTTGTTCAGAGGCTGACAACATGAGTTGGAAAGGATGTGTAGACCATACTTCTATAACCTTGGGTAGACCAGGGCAATCCTTAAGAATATGGCTACCCTTACAAATCCTGCAAGGGTACTTGGGCTTATGAGTTGTTTGGGAAATATTGACATCATCAACACTCCCAGGATGATTAACAGTAACTAGTTGTTTTCCAACATGTTTGACGGTAGTCGGAAGTTTTGACCCTTGTTTATCTTTCTTCTTCTTAATCTTCCTTTTATTCTTTTTCTTATTCCCCGGGTTACTAGCTTCATAACTTTCACTCAACGAAGAAGATGAAACAGAAGGCGACCTTGCAAGTGAAGAAGGCAAAGAAGACCTTACTGGTGAAGAAGGTGAAGGATCAACATGAGGTTGATGCTCTTGGGGGGGAAGTGCTTGTGACTGAAGAAATAACTGTATTTTGGATTACCTGAGTGGAAAACAACCATACCGGTAATCCAATAGTGAGACCTGGAAGGCTGAAAGTAGCGATGTGAGGAGGACCAATATTTCCATAAGAAGGAAAAACAAAAGGTTCCCCTGGAGCAGAGGTTCCTTCATTGGTCATTTTGGGAACTGATGCCATTAAAAAAAAAAATCCAATCTAGAGTCCTCTAAGGAAAACAAACAGCACACACTAAAAATCTAGTAAGCAAGTGTTGGTCACTATAATTGCTTAATTGATTCAAACAACCAAGTGATACATAAATTATCAACCCAGGGAAGTCTTTTGTTTCAAAGATAACCACGCACTATATATGCTCAATTCAAAAAGCAACTTAGTGTTGTAGTAAAGAAACTTATACTAATCACACTTGCTTAAATAAACTGAAGTTCTGAATTAAATCACAGGAAAGAAACTTCCCTATTGCAGATCTTTAAAGATTAATCTAAGAATCTTGGATTACATTAGAATAACACTTGCAATGGGAAAGAACAACTATTCTGCAATCAGAGAACATGACCCTTACTCTCAAACAGAGACTTCAGTGCTAACACTCCTTTATGAAAACAGTAAGCATAAGACTATTAACTCTATGTAACAGAGAACAAGGCTCTCTAGTTCCTTCCTTTCTGAGAAGGAGCCTGAAGCCCTATTTCTGTTTTAGCACACTTGTGGAATTAAAGTTTACAGAGAACAGGATGGTCTAATCCCTTCCTTTTTGAGCAGGAACCCATCACCCAATCCTTGGCTAGCACACTTGCAGAATTAAATGAGATCTACAGAAGACAAGGTGTTCTGATTCCTTCCTGTGTGAGCAAGAACCTTTAACCCAATCCCTGGTTAGCACACTTGTAGAATTAAATGAAATCTACAGAAGACAAGGTGTTCTGATTCCTTCCTGTCTGAGCAGGAACCTTTAACCCAATCCCTGGCTAGCACACTTGCAGAATTAAATGAAATCTACAGAAGACAAGGTGTTCTGATTCCTTCCTGTCTAAGCAGGAACCTTTAACCCAATCCTTGACTAGCACACCTGCAAAATTAAATGAAATCTACAGAAGACAAGGTGTTCTGATTCCTTCCTGTCTGAGCAGGAACCTTTAACCCAATCCCTGACTAGCACACTTGCAGAATTAAACGAAATCTACAGAAGACAAGGTGCTCTGATTCCTTCCTGTCTGAGCAGGAACCCTTAACCCAGTCTCTGGCTAGCCTCATAAAATCATCACACAAGATTGCTGATAAAAAGAATTACGAATTTCATTCAATAAACTAAGACATAGTCAGTAGTGTTTCAGCAAAGCGAAATTCATTAAAAGTAGTGTTTCAGCAAAATGAAAGTTAATCAAAATATAAACAGAGATTGAACTAACACACTTCTAAAACTAACGGGTGAATCTTGTGATGAAGGTTGGCCCTACCTTCTCACAAGATTCCCCTGAGACGGAAAGCTTAGAGACGGATGCTCAAAAAAATTTTCTATTCATCTGTCAAAATGTCATATTACAGTCTGAGAAAATAAAGTGTGTCCCTCTCTCTGGAGCTTTTCAATACATAAAACTTGGATCCCTCGAATGATGATTTCCTCTTATTTAAAGAGGAAATCCCTTCGATACAATAATTACAATGCATATCTCAATCCTATCCTTAGTCGGATCTACTTTCTAAACCATCATAGGATGTCCTATCTTCACGCAACAAAATGCTATTACAGGAGCTGGATGAGGTATTGTTGTTACAGCTGGTGTAACAACTTCTTCTCGTTGTTGTTGATGTTGTTTCAGCATTGCAATTCGCGGGTTGTTTCAGCCACGTGAATTGCGCTCTGACTGTGTCGGGTTTCTTGTGTAGGAACGACGGTTAGAGCTTTGTTGACCGCTGACTGTAACGAATTCCTTGTGTTTCAACATCGTCGTTCCTGGCGGTTCCTCTGTGTTTCAGCATCTGGAACTCTGGATTGTGTAACAGCTCCGTGTTTCGACATCTGCGACCTTGGACTGTATAGCAGCTCTATGTCTCAGCATCTGCAACCTCGGACTGTATAGCAGCTCCGTGTTTCAACATCAGTTCTGTGTTTCAGCAACGGTGACCTTGGACAGTTCTGTGTTTCAGCAATAGGCCTCAAATGCTAATATGCAGTTTTGAACACTTAATGCATTTCTAATCAATGGTCAAGTACGAGAGTAATGTAAAATACTATGCAAAACAGATTAAACATATAGTAATGAGAAGGGACGTTGTATACCTTTGGGATGATCAGATAAAGTGATAGTATGAGTCTAAATATAGGTGATCAAGAGTATAATAATGGAAAAAAGTATAGGCAAAAAGGTACATAGTGTGGTCCTAACATCCCCCCAACTTAAGGTGTTGCATGTCCTCAGGCAACTCACTTTGAATCAGAGTCTTGATACCGACTCTGATCATGTAAGTTACTCAAGCTGTAACTCTGGGAGGTATTGTCCGTTGGCGTTCTGAACCCTTGCACCTGCTGCAATCTTTGCCATGCTGTCGTTTCTGCCTTCTTAGGCAGCTTATAACTGACTTGATACCTTTCTATTGGTAACCAGAGAATGGGAAAATAAAACCTGTACCCTATCCAGTTTTCAGCACAATGCCTAACACACTGGATGTAGTTGGGTATCCTAGAAATTGCTACTTCCAAATTGGCAGGACCAAAAGGATTATGCTGTTGTCTCTTCTCCATGGATTGCTGCCAAAACAGGTTATTGGCCTGGAGGGCAAGAATCTCTATGGATCTGATGATGTGTTCACAATCCTGGAGCACTTCTGATTGTAGGTGATGAACATGTTCAGTCACCCCTGGTTGCTTTAAGAACTCATAATATTGTGAGATAAAGGTAGTTTCCCTCTGTGGTTCTGGTCTAATCCAGAGGAGGCGATTGTCTTCATTGTGCTGGGCAGCCAAAAAGTCATCTTGCCAAATAATTTGGTTGAGGAGAAAAGAGGTGAATTCTCGAATTTGAATGTCCCCAACAAGGGGGTTTATGTTTAGCAACCTGTTTTCTGGAATAGCCTCATTATGAAAGTATGCCTCACAGAGGAGGTGTTGATCCCTGGTAGAGGCAGCTACAAAAGTTTTGATAAAATCTATTGATTGTATTATTGCATGGGGTTTACCTTCTAGAATGGATTTGATCTGAAAGAATGTGAGTCTCTCCATCAGGAATAAGGAATAGTTACAAGATGGCTTCCTTGTGGCCAACAACTTCTACACCAAATCAAAGACTAGGACCAATCTACCTTTTAATTCTTTGTTATTCTTCTTAAGCTCACGAGCTTCCTCACGTATATGTTCTAGGGCTTCTCAATTTGAGAAAGTGTGATTGATCCATATTTGTTTGTGCACTTGCAAGTTTTTGGCTTGAGTTTCAGCATACTCTTTCTTCCATCTTTGTATTTCTGTGTGCTCATCCCATAGCTGGGAAGTCTGAGTTTCAGCATGGGAAGTAGTGGGATGAGGTGAGGTTTGAGTAGATTGTTCCCTAGAAGTGGAGAGATTGATCTGGTTGGGAGGTGTAAATTCCTCCATAGGAACTGTCTGTACAACCTGGTTGACAAAGGTAGGGGCTTCTTTTGTTGCGATACAGGCTTCAGTCTTCAACTTGGGAGGGCCTGCTGGTTCTTGTGTTACAGCAGGTTCAGTCTTGAGCTTGCTAGGGCCTGTTGGTTCTTGTGTTGCAGCAGGTTCAATTTTGAGCTTGCTAGGGCCTGCTGGTTCTTGTGTTGCAGCAGGTTCTCCCTTGACTTCAAAAGGTGAAGGAGTAGGGGCTGCCCCAGGCACTGGGACTTGAATTACCTGATAGCCTGCCTGATGGTAAACATCGCCACATTGGCAACACATGTATTCTTTACACACGCTCTCTGTAGTCTCCTCTGACAAGGCTGTTGTTCGGGCTAAGGTGTACAAATTTAGTTCTTTTTCATACGCTTCCCTTGCCCTGCCTAATTCTTGCTGATATGCTTCCAATTGAGACTTTAAAAACTTGTTTTCTTCTAAGACATCAGCCATTGTTTGTTTGGATTACGAGATGACTGGTTCTTGTGTGGCAGTCATAATCTCATGAGCTGGTTCTTGTGGAGAAGCTACAGGAATGGCAATTGATGCTTGTGTTTCATCCTCTTGGTGTAAGGAGAGTAGTGTTTCAACACCCTCGACCTCTAATTCCTGAATCTCAATGTCAGTATCAGCGGCTGATTCTTGTGTTTCAGCCGTAGCACCCGGGGTCTCTAATTCCTGCATATCAATTTTTGTGTCAGTGGCTGGTTCTTGTGTTTCGACCACTTCATTTGAAACAATTGATGTCTGGGCATATGGTTCCTGTAACTCCACGTCAATGTCAGCGACTGGTTCTTGTGTTTTAGCCACTTTATATGATACAGATGGTGTTTCAGTCTCCTGGGCCTGTGATTCCTGTAATTCAATTTCGAAGTCAGTGGCTGGTTCTTGTGTTTCAGCCACTTTATTTGAAACAAATGATGTATGGTCATCTGGTTCCTATAACTCCATATCAGTGGATGGTTCTTGTGTTTCAGCCACGGAGTGAGTAGCTGGTTCTTGTGTTGCAGCTACTTTCTTTGAGGCATATGGTGTTACAGTATCCTAGGCATCTGGTTCTTGTGTTTCAGTGCCCCTGTCTGGAATAGACAAAGATCCCGGGATGGAGGAGGTTGGAGGTGTACGGGGTATCATTCGAATCGGTGGGGGATCTAGGGTAGTGGTCATAAAGGGTGGCCTCATTGAGGCTCTTGTTCTCTTTTTGTGCAAGAAGGGTGGAAAGGGGGCAATCTGTTTTCGTTTTCGTGGAGGTCTTTCCTGAATGATAGGGCAGGCAACATTTTCTGGTTCAGAGTCATCACTGAGAATATGAAGGGCGGGGGTGGATGACTCTGGTAGGATATGTGGTGGATTTGGTGGGGTAGGGGAATTGACTAGTCTGGTTGGTTCTGTTGGTGGGATATTGGGTACTTCGGGGAAGTCTGGGGGGTTCTGTTGTTGTTGTTCCTGGGGAATTTTGGCAGCTGGTTGAGGGTTTATGGGTGGACGATTTTGCTGTTCAAAACCCCTATGGATGAGTAATTGAACAAGACGGTGGTGGGTAAGTGACAGGGTTGGATCTTTTGCCTTCCGACAGTAATGTTCCATATTCTTCAAACAACCCAGCAAATAATAGGGAAGATTGACCCATCTGTTATGCCTTAAATGAGAAAGCAAAAGGAAGTCATGTTGATAGACTACCTGATAGCGACCTTCGCAGGTCAGGTAGTGCTTGATGAATCTGGCGACCTCCGGCCACAGGGGTGGCAGTGAACTGAGCTGAACGCCTCTGCCCTTTAATACAATTCTTTCCTCAGGTAGGAAGAAGCTCTGCTGTACATCCCTGATGATATGCTTCTGACTGAACGTACGAGTGCCATCCCTAGGGAGGCCTAAGACCGCTGCTACGTCTTCTTCTGTTACAGATATTGGATGCCTGCGACGATAGAATGGTTCTCCTGAAGATTTCGAGCGAACTGTAGGACTTGTTGTTCATTATATCCCTGAAGTCTGCGGAAGTAATCAAGCCACCCTGCCTGCTCCAAGATTTGATACGCTGTTGGATAATGTTCGAGCAGCGCTGTGGTGGCAGGCTCATTTCGTATGATAGATCCTCCCATGGCTACTAGCTCAGTAAGTTACAGCGTCGAGAGTTTGTGTATCAGCTCTGCACAGAGTGAGTTTTTCGAGTGACTATGCAGGAATAGTGGTTAAATGCGCGAAAAGGTGGTGAAATGGGGATGGCGGTGGTGAAATCGGATGAAATGATGGTATCGCGGATTTGATGTGTACTTCCCCTCCCGTCAAGTGCGATTAGTAATAATTGCACTTGAATGGTCATAATGGCTAAAAATCTTTCTCATTAACTATCGCCTAACTGAATTACATAATATTTACGTACCTCGCCTTACCGTTTGATTCGTTCTGTCAACAAGATATCATGCCTATCCGTGGTAGTCCTATTGTGGTGGAGACCTTTTATTGTGTCGAGGGTTGCTAACTAGAAGGACGAACTATAACCTAAGGGTGTAGAAGCTTGCTGACAGACGATGGTGAAAGATTGGTGTTTCAGCAACAGGGAAGAACGAAATAATTGTTGTAGATAAAGAACTGCTGATGAATAGTGTTTCAGCATCGGAAGAAAGTCAAAAAGTGTTGAACGATGGTGTGTCAGCATTGGAAGAAATGATGAGAGTGTTGAACAGTGGTGTTTCAGCATTGGGGAAAATGACAGTGCTGAACAGTGGTGTTTCAGCATCGGGAAAAATGATGAAGGGTCGAAGAGAAAAGGCGAAACAATAGCTGGACGGTGTTGTTTCGTCGATGAAGGATGGTGAGGAGATGGCGGACTGTAGTGTTTTGGGAGTGGGAAGAATGAAAAGTGATGAACAATGGTGTTTCAGCATCGGGGAAAATGATGAAGGGTTGAAGAGAAAAGGCGAAACAATAGCTGGACGGTGTTGTTTCGTCGATGAAGGATGGTGAGGAGATGGCGGACTGTAGTGTTTTGGGAGTGGGAAGAATGAAAAGTGCTGAACAATGGTGTTTCAGCATCAGAAAAAAAATGACAGTGCTGAACAGTGGTGTTTCAGCATCGGGGAAAAATGACAGTGCTGAACAGTGGTGTTTCAG
>ML786350.1:649508-678253 GCA_009831015.1 Picea engelmannii | reverse complement strand
GCTTTGTAGTGAAGGGAAAGAAAGAGTTGGCTTGCAAGCTAAAGAAGTCACTATATGGTCTGAAGCAATCACCTAGGATGTGGTACCAAAAGTTTGACACATACATACTTGGATTAGGATTTGTAAGAAGCAGGGTTGATCACTGTGTATATTCCAAGCAGGTTTGTAATCACTTCATTTATGTAGTGTTGTATGTTGATGACATGTTGTTGGTAGGAAATAACATGGATGTTATCAAGGAGGTGAAATCGCAGCTATCCTCCAAATTTGACATGAAGGATCTCGGTGCTCCTAACTTCATTCTGGGAATGGAGATTAAAATAGATCGTGAAAACAAGAAACTCTAGTTGAATCAAAGAAAATATGTTGAGACGATATTGCAGAGGTCTAATATGCATGGAAGTAAACCGGTCAAGGTTCCTATTCCTATAGGTGTAAAGTTATATGTAGATTAGTGTCCCAAGACACAGGAAGAAGAAGAGGACATGTCCCATGTTCCATATGCAAGTGAAGTTGGCAGTTTGATGTATGCAATGGTTTGTACTAGACTAGACATTGCACATGCAGTGGGATTTTTGAGTAGGTATATGTCAAAACCAGGGAAGGAGCATTGGACAACAATAAAGAGGGTCTTCAGGTATCTTCGTGGCACCACCAGTTATGGATTTTGCTACCAAGGAAGACTGGGATTGGACATAGTGGTGGAAATACATGGATTTGTTGATGCAGACTAGGCTGGAGATATAGATCATAGAAGATATACAAGTGGGTATATGTTTAACCTGTTTGGAGGAGAAATCAATTGAATGAGCAAAAGACAGGTTGTAGTGGCACTCTCAACTATAGAAGCTGAATACATGGAAACCACTCATGCAAGCAAGGAAGCAGTATGGTTACAAAGATTGTGTTCAGGTATTGGGTTGGTACAACAAGCAATGAGATTAGATTGTGACAATTAGAGTGCAATATTCCTGACAAAGAACCCAACTTATCATTCAAAGACAATGCATATTGATGTTCAATATCACTTTTTGAGAGACATGGTTGAGGAAAATAAGGTGTTGCTATAAAAGGTTGACACTTTGAAGAATGTTGCAGATTCATTGACAAAGTCTGTGAGAATAGAAAAGTTCTCCTAGTGTAGAGTAATAATGGGCATTGTTGCCCTGGATTGTTGACTATATAATCCCCTGGACCCCTAGATGCAAAGAAAACAACAAGTGGGAGAATGTTGAGTATGTGTTATATTCTTTGCATGTGTGTGTGGGTGCGTCAGATATGACAACTGCATCTGATGATCCCTTGTAGTAGTGCTATGTTTGTGTTGTGTGCATCGAGTGCTTTCCTATGGGGGCCCCAGGGGGGGCAGGTATGATTTTTGGGCAGTTTTTTCTATTTTTAGTGGATTTTGCTATTTTTAGCGATTTTGTAAATTAATCCTGGATTAAGGGATTAGGGTTTTGGTATCTACATAATACCTAAAAACATTGTATATATTGTATGGTGAATGGTGAAATTCGAAATAATGAATATAAGAAAGGTTTTCTCGATTGAGGGTTTCCGGTATAAAATCTTTGTGTACTCTGTGTATGAGCCATTGATTAATTTTTGTCTTGCTTAAGAATCTATATGCATTGCTTTACTTCACAGGTTTAAAACTTACAGAATTGAATGGTTCTTCCTGCAATGATATTGAATTAGTAGAAGTTATTGATCATCCTAGGTGGTATCTCTTTGTTATCCTTGTTGGTTTAAGTGTAGGATTTTTGTTTGGTATTGAGTGGATAGATATCTTCACACATTGTCACTAATTCCAATCTTAGTATTTTTTGGGTCTAATGGTTAAGGGCATTTTGAGTCATTTTGTTTTGTTCACTTTGGCATTGGTTGATCTCACTACTAAGGGTCACAAAATGGGTTTTCATGTTCTTAATCGGCCCTTTCTTCACCTCTTTGTTTTGGTTGTTTGACTAAAAAGCACGAGGATTATACCTTGTGTGTGTTAAATAAGATTTTCTGGCCTAACTAGAGCTCGACATTTTGTTTATGCCCCCCTTTCATGGATTTGTACCCATCCATGAATGATTTGTGGTTATTTCTGTGTATGCACCGTGGACTCAAAGCTTTCACCATTACAAGGAGTGGATTTGATATCCCTTTTTTGGCTATAGAACAAACCTATCCCTCCAGTCTGAAGAATGATAGAGAAGACCAGCATGGCCTGTTGGTTTTATGACTTGGTTATTGTTGGATGGTTGTATAATTGTTGAATAATTTGAGCACAAGCTCACCCGTTTGGTCATGTGACAGTTAGGTTGGTTGGTATATAGTCACTAACTCTGTTATAGCAGTGTAAACCCTACATTGCAATTGAAATTTCAAGTACACAATCCCTCTCCTTATTTTAATAACTCAGTATTGTTAATGGAGAGGGACGTTGCCCCGATTTGAATTGATGTGTGGGTATGCATGGTTTCCACATCTTGTTAGGTCAATTGATTTTTTACGACAATAGTGAATTGGTTTGTTGATACACAATCACTGGTATTTTTGAACAAAGGATTGTTTGGATGTTTAGCTAGCATTGGTTACAAATGCTTGATGTTTCTCATGCATGTCGTGTTGTGTGGATGGTGTTATTGCACAATGAAATAAGTTCATGGTAACTGTGGTTTTATTTTGGGGCCGAATGATTATTGAACTATATGATTATAGAAACTATATACACTATATCCTTATGATTGTTCGATTGTATAAGTCTGAGTTTGCACAACATAGTTGATCACAGCTGGACTAAATAGAAGTAATATTGTGTTATTAATGACTCAACACGATGGATTGAGTTATTATTGTGACTGTGTGTTTGATTTTGTTAAATGGAGATATTTCATCGTGGTGTTTTGGTGACTGTGCACTATGTATAACATGGATAAATTGGGTCTCACAGAGTTTTAAGCATGTTTATTTGTTGCAATCGATCATTTGTTAAGAAGGGCATGTTGTCAATACCTCGTCGTATTGGATGGATGGCCCAGTTTTTTAAGTCACATTGAATTGTTTCTTTTACAGTGGAATAATTACATTGCCTAGGTGAATTACCCTGTGCATAGCTTGTGTCTAAATGGTGGTTGTTGGTTGTATGTTTAAATATCAATTCAAAGTTTTCAATTTAATCTGGATTGTTGGGTTTACTGCCTGTATATATGTTTAACGAATATCAATTCATTTAAATGATAGGCCCAATTATAGTGATAGTGTGACTTCATTGTTAATTTTGGAAACATCAATTTGAGTATACTTGTTGATTGAAGTGATGTATGGGCATTGGTTGATTTTGATGGTTAAAAGAGTGGAATGGATACTGTTTGGAAATTATTATAAGATGCAAAGAAAGGAACAAAATCCTCTTTACAGATTGTGTGGAATGCATATTGTCTTGTGATGGCATTGTGTTGGGTATTTGATTATCAACAATGAACTAGTTAAATGCAAAGAAATTGTTATTTGGTTAAAATGATTGATGGTTGATGCATCGCTTTTCACAGATTTTTTTTATGGATCACTTATTTAATTTCATGAACAATAATCATCTTTATTCCCTTCCATTATTTCATTTTTCACTAATTACAAAACCCGTCACCTCCCATATTCATTTTTCCACTCCATGTTCTTAGATTAATTACAGTCAAGATAATTTCGGTGTTTAAGCAGTTGAAAGTGGCAGTGTCTTGTGTGGATTATGGTGATTTTTTATTGGTTTTCTTTGCAGTTGATTGTTGTTGCCATTGAGCAGTAACCATGTTCTTTTCCCCCTCATTTCATCATGTTTCTCTCAATACAAAACCCTCTCATATTCCATAACCCTTTTCACCCCCTACTCATTGATTAATAGTAAAACAATTTGTATGGATTGTATTGCACGAGTCTGATACATTCCTGAGCCAAATCTATTTCATATTTTTAAGAGTTTTCATGTATGGTTATTTAAAAGACTATTTTCTAAACGATCACACATGCATGATGGTTTTTTTCAGTCGAGGTAGCCATGGGAGAGAAAACAGAGGTAGAGGTAACTGGAACCGGGGCCCAAGAAGGCCCAGGTTCTCCATACATTTTGACGTTGATTCACAAGATCTCAGCCAATTGTTTCATGCCATATTTTTCAATTGGATTGGGCAGGGAATAGTACAAACTAGGTCTGAAAGGCCTCCTTTACAAGACTCGCAAACCCCCGGTATCCTCATACCTTCTCATGTCTCTTTGCAACCCGAGGTCTGGGAAATGATGGATCCCAGGAGATTGTCCACCCGACAGTATCCCAACATCATGGCTGGCCCAAATTGTCCTTGCCTACTCCTCCGCCTATTAACCCCATTGTCCAAGTTTCCCTTGACCACTCACTAGTGAAATCCTCCCATGCTAGAAAGAGATTGAAAAAAGAGGCCCATCATGGCCTTGATAAAGGAAAATCCCTTGGTTCCCCTTCCTCACCCTCCAATGGCTCTGGAAAATCCGTGTCTTCCTAGATGAATTTGAGGGACGATTGTTCCCATGTGATCAGGGAGATTAGGCCTAAAGAATTTGTACAACCAAAGGAAAATTCAGGAAAATAAAGAGGTGACAACAACAATCAATGAAGGGTTGCATTGCAGACTAGGAAATATGGCTTTTGAGTTTTATTTTATCTATTTTTTTATGATAGTTGACTGTAGGGATCTTTGGACAACATGCTTTATTTTGGATATATGGGTATTATTTTTGAAATAATTTCAAATTTCATAAGATAAAATTGCCAAAAGTGAATTTGTTGATGGGAGGCACAAGGAGGTGTGTTTTTATTAACTAATGGTTATGTTATGATTTTTATGATTGTTATGAACTAAAGGGAGTCACAAGGGGTCCCACCTACTAGTTATTATTTATTATGACCCTTATTTTAATTATTACTCTTCCTCCTAACTAAAGTTAGTTGAGTCTTTTAATTAACTTAACTAATGAGTTGGTTCAACTACTTCAACCAATTCTAATTTGTTAAAATAAAAAGGAAAGGGAGTAACAAGGGATGATAGAAGAAAAATCATGCTAAGGTTTTCTCCTTGAGTTTATGTTGATATAATTTATCTTTCATTCATTCATTATTCATCACAAGCCTAGTTCTCTATTATGATAGGAGAGTATTATTGTAGACAACAATATTCAGGGCTGAATCACATCATTCAGAGACTTGTTTTTTAGAGGTGTTGATCTATCTTTGATAGTCTGTGTAGACTTGTTTGTTTGTGAATTAATTTTCATCATTGACAAAGGCTATTGTTCAGAGTCGAGTGGGCGAAAATATGTGGCAAGATGATCTAGCTTTTAGAGTTCAGTTTTGGTCTTCTGTCAGAGGTCCTCTTGTATGTTCCATCGGGGATGTGTAAGTTTGACTTTGGTCCAAAGTTTCTACATGAGATGTTGTAAAGAAAATGACTCTTTGGTGAATTTGAATGAAATAAAGGATTTATTTATGTCTTATTTGTCTTGGTTATAATCTTGGTGACTTTTCTTCTATCTTTGTATTTATTTCAACAACTGATATGTTCAGAAAATTACATAAAAAGTGAATTTCTAGCAAGCTTTTTGTTGATAAAAGACTAGCCTAAGCACTTGTAATGAATACTTGTGAGTTAGGATTTTATTTTTGTTAGCTATAAACATAGGGTGATATTCTCATTTATTTGGATTTAGCCAAGCAAAATCGGAAAATGATTGAGTAAGATCATTTCATATATTTTCCTCAACAACAGGTACAGACTGAATCAATATGGGATTATGACAAACATTTTAAGGATCTGATGGGTAGACTGACATTCCAGATGCCTGATCAACAACATCAAGAATGGTTTATTGCAATACTTGTACCACACATTTGTAGGTCATTGATTCAATAGAAGGTTGCATTGCATCCTAAAGATTTGGATATTGAAATGAAATTAGAATCATCCCCTGTAGGAGACAATGGAGAGATGGTACAAGTCCAAACACAATTAGCTTCCTTGAAAATTCAACTGGTAGAAATCACAAAAGGAAATAAGAAACAATAAAAAATTTGGTGTACCAAGTGTAGATATGAAGGCCACCACAAGGACGAATGCCCAAATGTTTTGCAGTATTTGGTGACTGGAGCACCGAATCCATTTCTAGAAGGGGGATATTTTTAAATATGTAAGAAATAGGGACATCATTCGACTGAGTGTCCATTACTGAAGAAATATCAGAGTACAATGATGAACTTATTTTTCAACTTCTACAAGTCAGTGACACATGAGGAGAAGGATTGATGCACATTCGATTTGATGAGAGAGCACACTTCAGATATGTACAGGATTCAAGAGGATAATTCTGCAAAATAAAGAGGTGGTCCACAATATAATAATTAGAGAGGATTTAATCAAGGAGGAAGAGGAAATTTTGGCAGAGGTCGAGGCAGAGGAAATGTTAGCAGAGGAAGAGGACCGATAATATGTTACAATTGTAATCAACCATGACACTTAGCTCGTGACTACCCAAACCCTTGCAAAACCTGTATGTATAGTAGAACATTGGACTACGAGACAAAATATTTTCCTCAAATACTCACAAAGTGGAAATAAAGAGGAAATGAGAATCATAGCCAAAATCATAATGTATAGAAAATATTACCCAAAAAATGCAATGAAGTATCAAGAATAGCAATTGTCATGCGCGGAGGAACTAGGACATGGGATGATGCAACAAATGGAGGAAATAAATATGGGAAATGGGTAAGTAAATCAACAAGACCTACTACAAAATTCAATCATAAAAAAAAATGAGACATATCAGAGGGAAAGAAAAGAGATAATAGGACCATATTGGGGAGCATCCACATCATCTGCACCTCAGGTCTGTGATCCCACTATGCTAGAGAAGCCACTTGGGAAGGTAAGTACTATAAGGGAGTTCTTGAGAATTTTCATAGAGATAATGAAGGATGAAATTGTGTTGAATTCATTATACAAAATGATTTATCATTGCACGCAAGGAAGGGAAACTCCTATTGCACAAAGGGTAGTGAACTAGGTACTGCGTAGAAAGAGGACCAATGGAAAATGCATATTAAGTGCGCAAATTGGGGAATATGATGTGGATAATGTTACCTTGGAATTGGGGTTTGATGTGAATGTGTTACCAAAGAAGACTTGGGAGATGATGGGGAAACCCAAGTTAATGTAATCTCTTGTTCAATTAAGGTTGGAAAACTAGCACAAGATAGTACCATTTAGTCGATTGATAGGAGTACCTGTGAATATAGATGGAGTGCACAATGTAGTATACTTTTAGGTCATTGAGATCGTGGATGATAGTCAACCATATCCAGAACTGATGGGACTTGAATGAGAATTTTATAATTAGGCGATTATTAATTTGAAGAGGAGGGAAATAATATTTGAGGTAGGGTACTTAAATGTCACTGCACCATTAGATCCAACAGAAGGAAAGAGGTACATAGATCCAGCGAGAGGAAACGAAATTGATAACTTGAATAATATGACTTCATGGATGGATGATTACGTTAACCCCATTGTATATGGTGTGCTAAATTGGAGAAGTATTATCTAGTGTACATCAGATTCAGAGGAAGTTATGGAACATTGGAAGCATCGAATGCATGAAGTATCAACTAGACAATGTGCACACATGAATCGATCATTGTATTGGATTGGAATGAAGTTATTTGATCCACCCATGTTGTAACATCCCCAGCCACCAACAGGTCGGGAAATGCTACCATGCATAAATACATACATACATCTAACATGCATTTTAATTAAATTAAAACACATAACAAAGAGTTAGTGCTACCATATAGATTCAAATGTAATAGACATTAATTCATATATGCAATAGGATCCATGATAACATTCAAGCATCACAGACATGCATAACATAAGAATTAATCACATTAATAATACTTATGTTTTCAATTGGAGTAACACCACCAATTGTGTGTAGACCTTCCATGAACCTCCCAACCTTAGACCACACTTCTCATCACTCTTAGAAGTTGGTCACCCCTGAGCTGGGACTAAGCTCCACTAGGAAAGGAAATCCTAGGCTAGGCAAGGTCAATAGAAAGAGACACAATTTATGAAGAAGGATTCTCTCCCAGGAGCCTTCTTATACCCACTACTCATGAAATATCATTCCCCACATGCATGTCCCACCCTAGGAGTATACACCTTCACTGTCACACAGTCCATCAGATGCTTCACCTCCCTTGCCTTGGGCTTCAGCAACAGGCCGGAATGGAATTCTCAGAGCTCCGTAGTGGGTGTTCGACTCTCTCTAGGAGAAAAACACTTCCCAACAAAATCTCTCACCTGGAGAGAGCTTCCCACAGGCTTGAAAACCTTCTTCTTCAACCACAACCAGCTCCCTCACCTAGAGAGAGTGTTGAACATAGGCCTGACAACCTGCTTCTTCAACTCCTTTCCTACACAAGGAGGACAACAACAAGGCTCAACAAGGAACAGACGATGATATAAATCCACACTCAGCCAAGGGACTGCATGGAAACAACATCCAACAACTATGAAACACATGAAATAGACAAGTACAAGATGCTCGGGATTCACACAAGACATGGATCAGTTTGCAGTTCTCCCTAGGTTCACAGAACACACAGGTCAGTTTTTCCCCATTCGTGTGAGTGGTTTCTTGTGTGACCATGGATGTACAAAGGTCGGTGATAGAGACCAATGAGTTCACATGGAGAATGGAAAATGGCAGAACAAACAACCTTCATTGCGCATAGTTATGCAGATGCAGACGCAGAGCCAAAAATGGGTTCTGGTGAAGGATGGAAGAATCGCTAGCAAACTCAGGCGAAGCATGAAAGAATGGGGAGCCAACCCCCAACACGAGATGACTCTTGGGTTTTATCTACATGATCCCAGGTCAACACCCATCTTCCTAGAGATGCATGCACTCCACTTCTCATACGTTCCTTTTCCAGGAACTTAGGACAACACTTGCTCAATTTTCTACCTTAACCTTTTAGGAAATAATGATAAATTATTATCCCCTTTAGAGGTAAACCCCCTAGCTTAGAACCTAGGCCCAAACCTTCATCCCCCTTTCCCTTACCCAACCTTGTGGAAGCTTAGTCCCCCATCACTCTTTCTTTGTGGTCGGTCTGCACGCAACAATGTTTATATATTAACAAAGTTCATAATTACATGTACAGAAACATGCTCTTGGCTTGTAACACCTAGGCTCTCATGCCTACTTACACATAATATTACCATCTTATAATTTCTCATCTCACTAGACTATAAACATTATTACAATTCATAATATAAATGGGGCATGTACTTGGGGTATTACAATCCCCTCCCCTTATTTTTTCACTGTCCTCAGTGCAACTCTTTACAAAACATCAACACGATTTCCAAAATATTCAAAAAGATGTGGGTACTCTGCTCACATAGCATCTTCGTGTTCCCATGTTGCGTCCTCAGGACCGTACCAGGTCCATTGGACCTTTACAAGCCCTATGGATCGATTCCGGAGTTGTTTTCTCTTCCAATCCAATATGTGCATATGATGCACTTGCAAGATGCCTTCTTGCTCCACCTGAATCACATTCTAATCGATTACATGATTAGCATTAGGTATATATTTATTAAGAAATGAAATATGAAACACATTATGTATAGTCATGGATGCAGGCAATGAAAGAATATATGCAACTGGCCCAATCCTTTCTAGGATTTCAAATGGCCCACAAAATCTGACTGCCAACTTTGAATAATTTCCCAGCCTCAGGGAACTTCTGTTTCCTTTTAATTTCAATAAAACATGATCGTTCACTTTAAACTCCTTGTGGGTTCTGTTCCTATCAGCATAACTCTTCTGCCTATCTTGGGTATCATTTAAATTCTTCTTAATTTTTATCATTTGCTCTTCCATTTCCTTGAGAAACTTTGGCCCAACCACTGCTCTATCGACTGGATTATCCCGACTTACTAGAGTATTTCACTTTCTGCCATAAATGTCTTCAAATGGGCTCATCTTCAATGATGCTTGATACCCATTTTTGTAGGTGAATTCTACCAAGTGTAGGTAGTCTTCCCATTTAGATGGTTTGTCCATCACATACATTCTTAACATATCTTCTATCACTTGGTTCACCCTCTTTGTCTACCCATCAGAATCAGGATGATAAGCAGTGTTGAAGTTCATCTTTGTTATGAATCCTTTGAACAACCCCTTCCAGAACTTTGAGGTAAATTTTGGGCCCCTGTTAGACACAATTGTCTTGGGAATACCGTGCAATCGTGTTATTTCCCTCATAAAAATATCGGCAATGTTATCTTCTTTGTGTGTGTTGGAGTTACTTCACACACACCTAGGATTTATTTTTCCTAAGTGTATTCCTTGTTTATTAGTCATAATTAGTCATTATCCAGTCTCCTATATTTTAGGGGAGAATATTCCACCTGGAGAATATTCTCTTTCAATTGACACTTCAGTTTGACAAGTTGAGTTGAATTTAGATGTTGCATTGGTTTTGTTACCATATAACATTGGGATCATCACCAGCTAATGCACACTTGCCTTGGGATCATCACTAGACTGGCGCATTACCCTTGATTTCCTTAGTTATCTCCTCACTACTCTATGTTCAGTCAGTTAATTGAAGACTAGTTGACTAGTTAACTCAACTAGGTGGTAGTTCACCCCCGTAACTGCCTAAGAGACTAGACTAGGTGGCATTTTACTCTTGTAACTATTTGTGTGTGTCCATATCAATATAGACCACCACTATGGCTCATTAGTTACTCATGTATCCTATATCTATTGTAAATTATTCACTCTTTGAGTGTGGAATACGGTTAATGAGAATTCTTCCATTCTTTCTATCTTGCTTCTTCTTTCTCAATTTCTCTCTGCAAATGTGTGTGGTATTTTCTAGATAGATCTATTTTTTTTAGTTTCAACACATTTACAGGGTATCATATCCGACAAACTGCTAAGAAAAAGATACACCAAATCATTTTTTCCAGGTACAAAAGATTGAAGAAAACAAAAGATGGATTATTCACTATAAATACTTCTCACGCCTCATAACTATTTGGAATGGAAGCCAAAACAATTTCTTCTGATAAGATGCAAATTATTATACCAACTAACCATGGAAATGGAAGTAGAGCCTGATTCTATCGATGAGAAAAATGACTTTCTCAATAGACAAGATATGACCATAGGAAGTATCAACATGTCTGTTTCTCCCAAACTTTTCCATCAAGTATATGAAGAATCACAAGGATCAACTCCAAATGAATTATGGACCAGATTGGAGGTTCTATTTGGGAATAAATAATATTGTGAATATTTCATGCAAGAGGTCGAACAGATAGAGCAAGAAGAGAAGCCATCAAAAGATCAAGCCTCTTATTATGAAGAGTCTTCTACAAAAGTATTTGCAGAAATTTGTATTCCATTAATTGAAGATGATGTCTACTCCATTTCAGATTTGTTTTCTGAAATTCATGTGGAATATATATGGCATGCACCTCAGGAGTCACATGCAGACACTTTTGCATGCACCATGCATGCATCTCAAGAGTAAAAAAGAGATCAGTGTACATCAGACGCAATTCTGATATTTTTTGAGAAAAAATTGTAGAAACAAATTGGTTATTTGAATTCCTCTCGGTAAAATATCCAATTTCAAAAAAACATTCGTCTGAAACAGAGTCTAGAAAGTGAAGTTATGATCATTTTAAAATCAACAAAATTTCAGCATTTTTCTGGAAACGACCGCACGGTTTTCAAAATTTCATCCAATTTTTTTTTGGATATTATTCATTACAAGAAGATAAAGTGGATATGTGTGGAAATATCAATGATGCATATACTTCATCAGATCCATCTAGACATCTACATCTTCAACAAAATCTTCAAAGAGCACAAACTTGCACAGTTGCGAGGTCTTCTTGGAGTGAAGGACATGGTTTCTTAGCAACTACCTTTTGTTTCTTATCATTTTTTATTTTATGCATTGTAATTTGAGGGGGGGTTTTGTTTCCATGATTTTTTCCCTCTTTCCTCGTTTAGTTCAGTGTATCTTTTGTATTTGGGTACCTAACATGGCCTCATAGTCGGGACCCATTCTTTATTTTCACCATAGTGATGTTCAGGGGGGGTGTTGGAGTTACTTCGCACACACCTAGGATTTATTTTTCCTAAGGTTATTCCTTGTTTAGTAGTCATAATTAGTCATTATCCAATCTCCTATATTTTAGGGGAGAATATTCCACCTAGAGAATATTCTCTTTCAGTTGACACTTCAGTTTGACTAGTTGAGTTGAGTTTAGATGTTGCATTGGTTTTGTCACCATGCAACATTGGGATCATCACAAGCTAATGCACACTTGCCTTGGGATCATCGCTAGACTGGTGCATTACCCTTGATTTCCTGATTTAGCTCCTCACCACTCTCTGTTCAGTCAGTTAACTGAAGACTAGTTGACTAGTTAACTCAACTTGGTGGCAGTTCACTCCCGTAACTGCCTGAGCAACTAGACTAGGTGGAATTTTACTCTTATAACTGTTGGTGTGTGTCCAGATCAATCTAGACCACGACTATGGTTCATTAGTTACTCATGTATCCTATATTTATTGTAAATTATTCACTCTTTGAGTGTGGAATATGGTTAATGAGAATTCTTCCATTCTTTATATCTTGCTTCTTCTTTTTCAATTTCTCTCTGCAAATGTGTGTGGTATTTTATAGCTATATCTATTTTATGCAGGTTCAACACATTTATAGTGTGTATTCTTTAGTGGAATAAAATGGGCAGCTTTTGTAAGCTTGTCTAGCACCACCATGATTGAATCATGCTACTTGCCGGTTCTGGGCAATCCTGTGATGAAATCCATTGTCACTACCTCCCACTTCCACTTAGGAATGGGTAAAGGTTGCAACAACCCTACTGGGTGCCTATTCTCATCTTTAACCTTCTGGAACTCCATACATCTAGCGATGTAATCTGCAATTTCTTTCTTCATACCTGGCCAAAAGTAATGGCTCTTGATTGCTACCACAATTTTCTTATATCCAGGGTGCCCTGCATAAGGCACATTATGCATTTCATTCAAAATCATAAGTTTCACATCTTGGACATTAGGTACATAAATTTTGTTCTTGTACAAAAGTGTTCCATCGGCTTCCAATTTATAATTTTCCACTTTATGTGGCATCTCACCTTGTTGTAGATTTGTTACCAAATCCCTATACTGCAAATATGCATTTGTAGCTTTCAAAATTATGCTTTTAATACTAGTTTGGTACATATTAATGGATGTAGCATGCAATTCATGCACTCTCATGTTGAGCACATCAACCACTTTGTTCTCTTTTCCTCTGATATGCTTGATATCAAAGTCATATTCACAAAAAAACTCCAACCACCTACTCTGCTTAGAATTCAAGGTAGGATGATCAAACAAATACTTTATACCATTTTGGTCTATTCTCATTTGGAATCTATTTCCCATGAGTTAATGCCTCCATTTCTTCATAGCGTGAATAATAGATGCCAACTCTAAATCATGAGTGACATATTTCTTTTCATGCTCTTTCAATTTCCTGGACTCATAACAAATTACAAACCCATTATGACTGTGGAATCCTCCCAATCCTTCTTTTCATGCATCTATGCACACTCCAAAGTCTTCATTTGAGTCTGCAATCCTTAGGATTAGATCACTGGTTAACAACTGCTTCAATCGCTGGAATCTTTTTTCACAATCTTATGTTCACTGAAACTTCTTCTCCTTCCTTTGCAAGTAAGTGATGGGGTGAGCTATCCTTGAGAATATTGCAATGAACCTTCTGTAATATCCAGCTAGACCCATAAGGGGTCTGAATTATGTCACATTCTTAGGTGCTAACCATTCTCTGATGGCTTCTATATTCTCAGGATCCACAACTATCCCATCTTTTGAAATTATATGCCCCAAATAATGGATCTTCTTTTGATAAAATGAGCACTTGCTCAATTTGACATAAAGATAGTTCTCTCTTTAACACTTGCAACACCATATTCATATGTTGTTCATGCTCTTCCTCCTACCTACAATACATTGGGTTGTCATCCAAAAATACTATGACAAACTTGTCCAAATAGTCTCTGAATACACCATTCATTAAACAGATAAAAACAAAGGGTGCATTTGACAACCCAAATGGAACCACTATGAATTCATAGTGACTATACCATGTTCTGAAGGTGGTCTTACTGATGTCTTCATCCTTTATTCTTACTTGGTGATGTCCTGATCTAAGATCTATTTTCGAAAATATCTTATCATCCTTCAACTGGTCAAAGAGATTATCGATCCACGACAGAGGATACTTGTTCTTAACAATCACTTTGTTTAACTGTCTGAAATTGATGCAAAATCTTAATGTCCCATACTTATTATTCAAAAAAAGTAACAGGGCACCACAAGGTGACACACTTGGGCGTATATACCCCTTCTTCAGCATCTCTTCAAGATGCAATTACAGTTCTTTCAGATCTGGTGTACTCATTCTATAAGGATCTTTCGACACTGGAGTTGCTCCAGGCATCAAGTTTACAGAGAATTCAATATCTATTTTTGGGGGTAGTCCTGGTACCTCCTGGAATACACCCTAAAACACCTTTAATACCGCATTATCCTCAATCTTTGAGACCTCATCCTTAGATGCTTCCTCCACATGGCTGCAAATAATTGACAACCTTTCCTATATCACTTCTTCAACTGCATTGTTGATATTTCTCTAACAGTAACTTCTCTGGGAATTATTTGGACTATCCTATGATTCCCTTCCTCATCCATGCAAGTGAATGCCTTGTTATGACAATCTAAGATGGTGTGGTGTTGGTCCAACGAGTCCATACCAATTAGGAAATCATAAGAACCTAAAGGTAATATATTCAGGTATGCCTTAGTACTTAGTCCATTCATGTCCATTGGACATGATTTAACCAATTTCATAACCTTTCTCTTAGTTCCTGTATCCAACTGCACTAACCAATATTTTCCATGCTTTCTTCTTGGTAAATGCAAACTTTCCACCATTCTAGGATTTACATAACTATGACTAGCTCTTGAGTCTATTAAAATAGTAAAGGCATGGTTGTTGATCATACCTTCCACTTCAATCATGTGCGACTGATATTCTTCTTGCTTGTTATCCAGAGCTGCATAGCTCCTTGGTATTCTAATACCCATTTCCTCCACTATTTCAGCCTGTTGAACATTCTGGACAACTCTCACTTTGTCATTTCTATGGGGGCAATCTCTGTACCTATGGTTTCCTTTACAATCCCAACATTCCATAAGTGGTTTTATTGGCATTTTCCCACCCATGTTAGCCTTCATGGGCTCTCTAAAAGATGGTTTTCATTGAGGATTGTTTCTGAAAAGGGGTGGCTTAACTCCCTTCTTCCTTTGATCCATATTGAAATTCTTCTTGTCTTCCCAAGACTTCCGGAAAGTAGTCTTTTCATTTTGTTGCTCATACAAGAATTTTTCTCTCCTTATAGTTTCTTCCATAGTATTAGAGTCATCATACCAGATCTTGTCACCAATGGAAGGTGGCAGTCCACTTAGATACCTTTGAATTTCGACAGTCTCATCTTTGATGCACGAAACATACTTCAACAACTCCAAGAACCTTCATTCATATTCATCAATGGACATGCTTCCTAGCTTGAGTTCAAAGAGCTCTTTCATCTTTCTGTCATAGTATCTTTTAGTCAAGTATTTATTTTCAAAATACTTCTTGAATTCTTTCTAAGTAACATCTTTCTGTCTAATGTGTTTCACCTGCACAAGTTGATCCCACCACATGGATGCCTTTCCTTTCAATTGATACATTGAAATTCTTCCTTATGCATGAGAGGAATAATTTTGCAGTTAGAAATATTTCCTCATGCCAAGCAACCATGTTTCGGCATATTCCTCCTTCTTGTGTTCTCCATCAAATGTAGGAGGCTTAATCTTGTTCATTTGTCCCTTTAGTTCATCCACTCCATATCTCTTATGTTTTCTGGTAAGAGATGGGATTGAACTACTGCATTCTTCCTTATTGGAATGTTTTGGGGAGTAACGATGATGCCTGCTAATGCTTCTTGATCTTCTTTTCTTCTCAGGGGGTCCATAATGTCCTATTTTTCTTGAATCACCCTCCCTACCCAACTTATTTTCGATCCTTTCCATGTGTTGCATCAACTTTAGTTTGAATTCACCCTGTTGTTCCTTAGATTTCATAATCTTCCTACTATCTTCTTGATGATTTTGGGAATCTTTCTGCAATATTTCAATGATTTGCATCACACACCCTTCCTTATCTAGCTCTTCTCCATGCCCATTGGATTTCGATCCTTCTACTCCCAAATGGACATCCATACCTTTAGCTTCATTCTCTGAGCTGGAAGAATTATGTGCCTCCTCCATTCCTCTACACTCAGTGTCAATTTTCTTCGGTCCTGACACTCGTTGAACTCTGCAAACACAACATGAAAACAACCGTAATTTTACAAGCCATCATTCCTTAACAAATCCCACAGAATTCATAAATCGAATCTGATTACAGAAAACATTCCAATTTCATGAATGTTTCTGAGCTCTTCTCGGCTCTATGATAATTTCAGGCCTTAGCCCTTTTCTCTTATCCCCAACCCTTGCGACCAAGGGTTGTGACCAAGTGCTAGATCAATAGGCGCTTAGTCAAGACTTCAGGTTCCAAAGTCTTCATAATGCATCACCACAGACTCTCGAAGTTACGAATTAACGAACTCACGAAGTAGGGTGGATCAACGGTCCATGTCTACCCAACATCCAATGACTAACAATCATTGTGGAACTTCTGTCATTGAAGCTTCAAGACTTCAGAGCTTCAGGAATTCAGGACTTTGAAGCTTCAAAACTTTGGGTTCTGGAAGCTTTCACGCTTTCTTCCTTCCAATCTCACAACTTCTGAACTTCCAACTTCTCTATCCTCTTGGCCCACATAGTACAACTTTCACCAACTAAGGCGATGGCACATGGTATGCCTAGGAAGTTCCACATCACCCAGGTGATGTCATTTGGCCCCACCACATCTACCCTTTCACTTCAAAACTTTGGGTTTCAGGAGTTTGTGCATCAACACATTCCCCTTTTTTCGATTGCCACAATTCTGAACTCTCCCTAGATAATCAACAGTCCTTATCTCTCCTGCCACCAATGGTTGAGATTCACATTGTGATTCCTTGCTTCAAGAGTGTTCACCTCTATTCACTTCTGTTAGCACTAGAAGTCACATCTAGATTGCAATAGAGGTAATCCCATTACCCATCAGTTTGCATGTCACAATGAATAAATTTAAAGGGGGTCTAATGGACACAGACTCGAGACTATATCGCTTTAACTCTAAAAAATGGGTTGGTATGCATAAGCAGATGAGTTCTTGATCTAACTTTGGTCAATAAGTTGTAGTAAGGGTGAGAAGGGGGGAGAAATTGAGGAGAACGAAGAGGTATTCTATGGACATCTGGTCTTCCAATAGCCTAAGGAGGAAAAACTCATAAGGAAAGATCCTCTTGGTTCAGAGTTTCATGGGAAATGAATGAAATTATCACTGAATTGAAATCAAACATACATCACAATTCAATAAAAACAACTTGACAGGATCATCCATGCCAGAGTCATTCAGTGTTGGAGGGAAAAGACAACACAAGAGACTAATTAAAACTGGTCGTGATGTCCTTATGATCAAACCTACATCACAAAAACATAACTACCCTCAACTGGATCATCCATGCCCGAGTGTTATAAAAAACTTGTTTCAGAGAGATGGAAAGAAAATTACTTACATTAAACAAGAAGTCTCAAATACAGATACATAACCAAAAGAACCAGGGCTTCATTAAAACTTTACAATGCGGGAGTGTACCTCAACCATCGACACTAACAAAATGACAAAATTGCCTACATATACTTATAATTGGCTCCCATTTCTTGAGGCAATCTTGTCATGCTTTCAAATATTTACGTTGAGGAGATTTTGTATCAGGCTGCACATGTAGACGTTGGTCAAACTATCCATGTAGTCTTCTATCAGACACGATTTCTGTCAGACTGGAATGATAGTATTCTTCTACGATGTGTCCCTTTCTGACCTTCTATTTATGGAAGGAGACGATGTCTCACCCACCTTCCATGTTTTCCTTAATTGCTTCATCGGGATATGAGTGAGAAGAGTCAATGCCTACACTTAGAAGATGTGGTGGCCTCTCTTTTCCCATCTTTGTCTTGTTAGATGTTTTTCAGGAAGATAGGTAGGCATGTGAAGGATGCTAACGAGGAGATTGGTGAAAGCTCAGCGGGCCATGGTGTATGATCGATGACCAGGTGGAAAGCTACAATCGGTGAGATGATGATTGGGAAAGCAGAAAGGAGATATGACATGGGGGTGAGTGAAAGACACATGGAAATAGATAAGAGGGTGATGTATGAAGGTGGGATAGTGAGTGGAGGATAGGTGTGCAGAAGAGAAAGATGGAGGGTGAGCGGGAGATGTGACTAGAAGAGGAGAGAGATGGAGTGGGGAATAGGTGTCAGTGGGGGACATGGGCGGTAAGAGGAGGCAGTAAGTATTCTACTTGGAGGGGGGGAAGGTGGTAATATGTTTTGAGTGGGAGGGATTTGAGTTCATGAGGAGATGCCAAGTTAGTGGGGGGCCCACGTTAAAAAACCACCATCTCGGACCACCCCCCCTTCGTTAAAGGTATAAGGTCAGAGGGGGTCCGATATGGATCCTACATCGTAGATCTAAGAACACAAATCTCATTCACCCATATCTACACACACCTTTAGCACAACATGCTTGGGAATAAAAATTAGGATAAGTGGGTTTTATCCCACTTCTTGTCATTATTTTCGCCATGGTGTCCATTCCTAAGGGAAAAACACCCCTTTACCAACCTATGTGATAACATTAGCCTCCATGGGGGATGTCCTACTCCCTGTTATATGTCAAGAAATCGCAGCTTCAGTCACCTTGTTGTTGGTTTTTGGATTCAACCATTACAACAGAAAGAAAATGATATTTACAATGGCACGAAGGAGCCACTCATGGCTCAAACAAAGATTTTTTTCATAAAATTCCCATGAACGAGACCACCAAAAACTTCATCCCCCTATGAATTCTTCAACCTGTAAGTATTATTGGGAAATATCTCATAAATTTTGAAGGGTCCAATCCAGAGGGCTTCAAATTTACCATGCTTGCCCTTGTCTTGTTTGGGTGCATCCCATTTGAGTACTAGATCTCCCAGCTAGAAATCCTCTTTATTGCTCTTCCTGTCAAAGGCCTGCTTGCTCTTCTGTTGATGGCCATGTGTCTTGTCCATCATCTACTCTCTATTATGTTGTAGCTCTACCAACTGATTTATTCTTTTGATCATATCATTAGGCTCTCCTTGGTAGTCCTGGAAGAATTTTTCGACAGGAAGGGAAAGGTGAGAAGGAAAGATGGCCTCAACTCCATACACAAGTTGAAAAGGAGAGATGCCCAGAGACCTCTTTGTTGTCACTCTATCATCCCACAGAGTAAATTTGAGCTTTGAGTCCCATGCCATTTTGTTTTCCTCTAGCAGTCTTTTGATAATCTTTATAAGGCTCTTGTTAGAGGATTCTGCTAGTCCATTGCCTTGGGGATAGTAGGGGGTGGAGTGGATCAATGAAATTCTAAATTTCTCACAAAATTTAATCAATGTTTAAGCCTTGAAGGATGCATCATTATCAATTATGATTCTGTTTGGACAACCAAACCATGCTATAATATCTTCAAAAAAAATGATGATTACTTTGTGAGAAGCATTCCTTCTGGGAACAACTTCTATCCATTTGGTGAAATTATCGGTTTCATTTAAGATCCACCTATGTTGACCGCTTGAATTAGGGTGAATTTCCTCAATGAAGTCCAACCCCCACTCCTGAAAGGGTCCTAAAGCTACCACAAGCTTCAATGGAAAATACTTGAGTTGCTTCTTCCTAGAGAACTTTTGACACTTAATACAAGCCTTGATCTTTGCATAGACATCAGTGAATAGGCTATGCCAAAAGTACCCATCCCTGAGAATTTTATAGGCTGTGGTTCTCCAGAAGTGATGTCCCCCACATAGGATGTCATGAAAATAAAACATAATCTTTTGGGACTCTTGTGGGTCTAAACATCTCAGGAGTACTCCCAGAGGGTATTTCCAATACAAGACCTGGTTAATAAGGAAATATCTAATTTATTTGAGATTTAAGGCTCTAGCCTTTCTCTTCCCCATTCCATCAGGGGGCCTTAACTTTTGCAGGTAAAATATAATGTGTTTGTACCCAACACATTCTTCCAATGGAGGGTTGTCTTGAGAAATTTTATCAGAAAACACAGCTTGCTAATTTTCTAATCAATTATTGATGAAGTTAACCCCCAAAGATTTTCAATTAGGCTCAACCAATAGCTTGGATAAACCCTGAACTTTAACTAGCTTGGAGGGATTTATTTGCATATCAAAGTCTAGGATTTTGGAAATCCACTTGATCCTTTTTCCATCTATGTCAAGTTGGATAAGAATGTCCTTCACTGAAGTTGAAGGGACATATGCAATGATCTTTGAATGTAGAACATATACTCTAAAATATTTGAGAGATTTCACCAAGGCATATGCCTACTTTTCCATGATGTCATATCTGGTCTCAATGTCCCTCAGTGCTCTGCTAAAAAAGGAAATAGGTTGCTCCATCCCTTCACCATTCCTCTATAATAAAGCAGTTGCCACTGTGTCAAAAGAGGCAAAGGAAAAAATCAGAGAATCCTTAAAATAATCAGGACTGATTAGCACAGGTGTTTCAGTCAATGCCTTCTTGATTTGGTTGAAGGATTCTCTGGACTCATCAGTTCATTTTACTTCATTCCCCTTCTTGAGCATAACTGTGATATGCTTTACTAATTCAAAAAAAATTGAAAAAAAACTTCTCAGAAAATTGATTTTTCCCAGGAACAACTGAACCTCCTTCTTGGATCTGGGAAGTGACAAGGTTTAGATAGCTTCCACCCTACTTGAATCAATCCTGACCCCCTCAGCTGATAATATATGCCCCAACAATTTTCCCTCTTCAATGGAAAACAATGACTTTTTGGGATTAAGGGAGAGACCAAACATTTTGCATTTCAAGAATACCTTTCTCATATGCTGACAATGTTCTTTATCAGACCTGGAGAAAACTGTATTGTCATCCAAATATATGACCATAAATTTATCCCTTTCTCCAATGAAGGTGATGTCCATGGATCGTTGGAAGGTTTCTCTTGCATTCATCAGTCCAAAGGGCATTTTGGCATACATGAATGTGCCCCAAGGAGTGATGAAGGTTGTATTTTCTCTGTCTTCAGGAAGGACAAAGATCTGATTATAGCTAGAAAAGACATCAATCATGGACATCCTGGATGCCCCTGTCACCCTCTACAATATGTGTTCCATCTTTGGAAAAGGGTAATTGTCCTTCTTAGAGCTTCTGTTTAGGTTCTTGAAATGGACACACAGTCTAATTTCCCCCTTCTTCTTTCTTAGCGGGACCAGGTTGGCCACCCATTCAGAATAACTCAAGGGGACAATGATCTATGTGTCCAATAGATTTTTTACCTCCCTTTCCATAATAGGCAACAACATAGGATTTATTTATCTTAATTTCTTCCTAAATGGTTTGGCCTCCTCTTTCAATGGGATCTTATGCTCAATGAAACTTGTGTCATATGTTTTGAGGTATTCATAGGTCCAGGCAAACACATCAGCAAATTGTCTTAATAACTCATCATACTCGACCCTTTCTTCCCTTCACAGACTTCTTGACAACTTGACAAATTTTGGATCCTCTTATATGCCAATATTACACTCATCCACATCAACTTCCTCATTTGAAGCTTTACCCTTCGCTGCCACATCATTCCTGTCAAATATTCTTTCCAAAGGAACTAGTCCATTTGGGATATGATTACTGGGCAACTGGACAATATGATGATTAGCAATTTTTCTCAGAAAAGCGTCATCATGAGAATTTATTTCAGAATCAGGATCTTGATCAATGTGTAATGCAAAAAACGCATCAACAGTCTCCAAGAATATTTGGATTTCTAGATCATCCTCAAACACTTTCCAATGTTTAAGATTGTCAGGTATAGAGAGTCTATATTTCACTTCTACATCATACCTGAGTTTAGGTGGCAGAGGGACTTTGAAATTACTTGTTGAAGCAGCTAGAGAATCGGCCATAGCATTCTCTTCTCTTGGAACAAATGAGATGTTGAAATACAAGAAAAAAATGTCGACTAGATCCTAGACTTCATTTCTGTAACTCCTAAGCCGAGGGTGCTTGTCTTGATAAATGTTTCTGATCTGATGGAAAATTAACTTAGCATCCCCAAACACCGATAACTCTTCAATCCCCATATCTTTTGCATCTCTCAACCCCAAAACAAGAGCTTCATATTCTGCCACATTATTGGTAGTTTCAAATTCTAACTTGTAGGAAAGAGATATAATTTCTTGCATAGGTGAAACAAGGACCACTCCAACACCAACACCTTCTCCAGAAGAGGCTCCATTAAATAACACTTTCCAAATAGAGGCAATTGGGGGAGAATATTCATAGAGAGTAAGGGACTTCTTTCTGATTTCAAGAGGGGGTTCAAGGGCATTAGTGAGCTTCAATTATCTAGATTCCATATCAGTATCAAGTGCAAAAATACGATGGTTGGTGGGGTTTTCTTCATCACTAATAATATAGGCCAATTGAGATTCTCTGTACAGTCTTTTATGCTCCCTCCCAAACACAGGAATAGTATCATATGTGAGGTGCACCTGAAAAATTACCCCAAGTATTTTTGTCCAAGATCTTGACAAGAGCATGCCAAACTTGGGGGGAACATCGGCTACCACGATGTCCATTACTACACTTTTCATGGGTAGTTGAAACAAAGACACAACCAGATCCTTGATGAGCCCAATACATTTCACTTTCCTTGAATCAAAAGAATACAAATCATGATAAGCCTTTGTGATTTATAATCCAAGTTCGTCCATGATGGTTTTAGGCATGAGATTATGAGATTCCCCTGAGTCCATCAACAAATTATGCAACACCTTGTCATGTATGTTCAGAGATGTATAGAAGGGAGGGGATGAATCATCTCTATCTTCTATCAAGGGACCTAAGATAACTGCTGGCTTTTCATCTTGAATATTCACTAAGTCCGTGGAATAAGATGAAGGCTTGGGCTGCAAAAATTTAGAGAGGGACCTTTTAAAATCCTCATGCTTGACTAGCTCTGAAAGGGGTACAGGGATCCTAATATTTTGAATTTCATGCTCAAATTTGAAATGGGAGGGGGGCTTCAGAATTTATTTTACTTATGGGATAGGACCTTTGGCTAATGGTGAGGGATTCAGTGTTTCCTTCACCTTGTTTTTGTTCTCCACCTCTTTAGCAGGCTTCTCTGCCTTAGAAGGCTAATCAGGGATGTCAAACTTCCCTTCTTTCTTATTAGACCTGAGGTTATATTTATGGGGATTGTTATTGGTCTTATCTCCTTTACTCAGCTCATTTATTTGGTTGTCTATGAGGGACTCCTCATATGTAGACTGATTTAAGTGGGGGATAGGGGATGTGTCTCTAAGACAGTGGATTTCAGGATCAAGCTCTTATTCCTCACCTTCTTTATCAACAACAAGATTATTTTGGAGAGGGTTTTGGATTTTCTGATCATCCCTATATCTGTTTATGGGATATCTTGGAAGTATCTAAGGGGTATTGTTCAATCTTCTGAATTTGCCTCTATTTTCAGTATTTTGGGCACTCTTATAACTTTGCTTCCCTTCAAATTTCATCTTCTCCATCTTTGTAGAAAGAGATTTTACCATATTGGTCAATTCATCTACTTGAGGATGGGATGAAAAGGAACCTGAGGTTGAAGCTTCAGATCTCCCTCTTCCTCTATCTCTATCAGTTTAATTCATGAGTCTTTCAACTGCCAACACATTGGAATTTACTTTGAGGGATAGATATTGCATATGATCCAAGGAGGTAGCTCTTCTCTCTCTTAATAGTAGGAAAATATCAGGGTCAAAAGAACTAGTATAAGTAATTTTAGCAGAGGCTTATGTAGGCTTCATCTCATTAGGGATCTTATTGTACATTTTGTTGAATCTCTTGGAGAAGTCAGAGACAGACTGTCCCTCCTTTCTCTTTGGGGACCCAAACTCTGTGATATAATACATAAAGTCCTTTTTATACCCCCCATTGTCTCAAGAAGACATCATCTAAAGCCTCAATCCCAACAATGGATCTAGGGGTCAATCCCCTAGACCATTTCCTAACTTCACCATTAAGGCTCTGGAAAAAGACTCTCATCCACACATCCTTGTTTTCAATATTCAAATTGTCTTCATAACTATAGAAGGCAATAACGTGTTCTTCAATAGTTATTTCTTCTTCTCTAGTGAATTTGGGCATGTATTTAATGTAATCTCCAGTAAGGAGAGCATTCATGGGTTGAGGTAAGAGAAGAGGGCATATCTTGCAGCCACTATAGAATCCATTCTATTCCTAGGGGGATTATCACCTGCCATAGGGATGATAGATGGAGGATAACCAGGAGGAGATGGAGCTCGAATAGAGGATACTGGGGGTGTGTTCTTGGGAATAAAGGGAAACAATAGAGGATTCGAGGAAAAAGATGCATGGATTGAGGGAACAGAGCTTTCCCTTTCTGCAAAATCAATAGCTCTAACAGGAGGAGGAGTAGTGAAGCTGGAAAAGGGAAAATCAACAGGAAAACTCCCAAAATTTAAACTTCTCGAAGCTCCAGCAGATGGTGTAATAGGAAAATGAGAAAAAACTACTAGAGTTGCTATAGGAGGATGGTGAAAATCATCAAAAATATCTGGTTCAACAGCTAAAGTATCTTCCTGGAGGATCTTTCATCTTCTGATTAACTTGTCTAGGTCATCTTCAGGTGTTTCTAAAGTCTGTTGTGGAGTATACCTCGTGTGTCTGCCTCTGGAAGCAACAACTGAAACAATGGAGTATCCAGGTGCACAGTCACAATCTTTGATGTAATTAGTTCTAATGCACCTTCAGAACCAGCATGCTTTGTCATTCAATCCTAGGGAAAATATTCAATTTGTCCCTGACAATGGCACCAAAAATTTTAGCACTATAAGTCACCTTTGGATTGCAATAGAGGTAAGCCTAGTACCCATATATTTTCATGTCACAATGAATAAATTTAAAGGGGATCTAATGGATGCAGATTTAGGATTATATCGCTTTTACTCAGAAAAATGGGTTGGTATGCATAAGCAGATGAGGTATTGATCTAGCTTTGGTTAGTAATTTGTAGTAAGGGTGAGTAGGGGGAATAACTTGAGGAGAATGAAGAGGTATGCTATGGACATCCGGTCTTCCAATATCCTAAGGAGGAAAAACACAGAAGGCAAGATCCTCTTGGTTCAGAGTTTCATGGGTACTGAATGAAATTATAATTGAATTGAAATCAAACATACATCACAATTAAATAACAATAACTCGACTGGATCATCCATGCCCACGTCATTCAGTAATGGAGGGAAAATAAAACACAAGAGACTGATTAAAATTGGTTGTGATGTCCCTGTGATTACACCTACATCACAAAAACATAACTACCCTTGACAGTATCATCCATGCCTGAGTGTTCTAACATAGTTGTTACAGAGAGACAGGAGGAAATTGACTTACATTAAACAAGAAGTCTCAAATACAGATACATAACTAGAATAACCAAAGCTTCATTAAAACTTTACAATGTGGGAGCGTAGCTCAACCATCGACAATAAAAAAAATGGAAAAAATGCCTACATATACTTAGAACTGGCTCCTATTGCCTGAGGCGATCTTGTCATGCTTTCAAATATTTTCATTGAGGAGCTTCTGTATTAGGCTGCACATGCAGACGTTGGTAAGACTACCCATGCAATCTTATGTTAGACGCGATTTCTGTCAGACTGGACTGACAATATTCTTCTGCGATGTCTCCCTTTCTGACCTTCTATTTATGGAAAGAGATGATGTCTAACC
Organism: Picea engelmannii; assembly: GCA_009831015.1. Taxonomy (NCBI): domain Eukaryota; kingdom Viridiplantae; phylum Streptophyta; class Pinopsida; order Pinales; family Pinaceae; genus Picea; species Picea engelmannii. The sequence goes on along the minus strand of ML786350.1, from coordinate 652,042 downwards.
CACCTTTCATGTTTTCCTTAACTTCTTCAACGGGATCTGAGTGAGTAGAGTCAATGCCTGGACTTAGAAGACATGGAGGCCTCTCTTTCTCCATATGTGTCTTGTTGGATGTTTGCTGGGAATATAGGTAGGTGGACAAAGGATGCTGACGAGGATATTGGTGAAAGCTTAGTGGGCCATCGCGTATTCTTATTGACCAGGTGGAAATATAAAATAGGCATGGTGATGACTGGGAAAGCATGGGTGATAGAATTCAGGCGTTGAGGTGTAAAATCACAGAGGCAAAGTGGCATAGGAAGGTGACATGGAGGCAGAAGGTGTGATTCAATGACTGAGCAAAGTGGGATCGACTAGCTGAGGTGTAAGATATGGGAGACAGATGGTAGGGGGAAAGAGGTAGAAGAGGAAAGGAGATATGCCATGGGGGTGACTGGAGGACACATGGCAGGAGGTAAGAGGGTGAGGTACGAAGGTGGGAAAGTGAGTGGAGGACAGGTGCTCATAAGAGAAAGGTGGAGGGGGAGCGGGAGATGCAACAAGCAGAGGAGAGAGACAGAGTGGGGAATAGGTGTTAGTGGGAGATGCAGGCAGTAAGAAAAGTTGGTAAGTGGTCTACTCAGAGAGGGGGAAAGGTGGTAATATTTTTTGAGTGGGGGGGTTCGAGTTCACGAGGAGGCGCCATGTTAGTGGGGGGCCCGCACTCAAAAACCACCAACTCAGAGCCCCCCCCTCCTAGTTAAAGGTAGAAGGTTAGGGGGTCTGATATGGATCATGCGTTGTATATATGAGCACACAGATCTCAACTGCCCATATCTACACACACCTTTAGCACAATTCTCACAGGTATAAAACTTAGGATAAGTGGGTTTTAGCTAGCTTCTTGTCATTTTTTTTGCCATGGTGTCCATTCCTAAGGGAAAAACACACCTTTACCAGCCTATGTGATAACAACTTCCAATCTAACAATCAATATCTCCATTTAGATCTATGGTGTAGATCTCTTATGGGACCTCATAGCTTCAGACTTGAGAGGTTTGTGCCTCAACACACCCCGCTTCTCCCGATTTCTGAACTCCAATAGGCTTCTAGGATAATCCTCTTGCACCTTCTCTAGATCAAACGGTTGTAAGAGGATTTCCCTTCCTTCTGAACAGATCCTACAACCCACATTACTTTGCAGCCCAATACCACTTTTTTCTTAGTTTTTTGATACCTCTACTCCTCCTGATATTCATAACATGACCAAGGAAACCTCTTGTCTCTCAAGAAGGTTCTGAGGTTCAAACTCTTTCCTCCAGACACAATTTCCTCTTGAAACCTTGGGTCCAATGACCACTTATCCATCCCATCCAATATCGGTGTTAAAACCTTGGCTCTAAACTCAAATTTTTTCTACTTCAACAACAATTCTTTCAAAACTTTTGCTTCATTTTCCATTAACATAGCCCATCCAAGATTAGTGTTGTAACCATGCTCTGATACAAATTTGTAACATCCATAGCCACCAGTAGGCCGAGCAATGCTACCATGTGGAAATACATACATACATACATCTAACATGCATTTTAATCGAATTAAAACACATAACACATAGTTAATGCTACCATACAGATTCAAATGTAATAGATAGTAATTCATATACGCAACATGATACATGATAACATTCAAGCATCATAGACATGCATAACATAAGAATTAATCACATTAATAATACTTATCTTTTCAGTTGGAGTAACACCACCAACTACGTGAAAACCTTCCATGAACCTCCCAGCCTTAGACCACACTACTAATCACTATCAACAATAGGTCACCCTCGAGCTGGGACTAAGATTCGTCGGGCAAGGAAATCCTAGGCTACGTAAGGACAACAAGAATACACATAGTTTATGAGGAAGGATTCTCTCTGAGGAGCCTTCTTACACCCACTACTCATGGAATCTCATTCCTCACATGCTTGTCCCACTCTAGGAGTATACACCTGTTGATTAAGGTTGGTTTTTGTTGATGTCAACCCTTGAAGAAAGCTCCACAACACAAAGGTTTTGGTAATGTACCCAATATTGTTTGATGTAAAGATGACTCATTATTGTCTTGTCATGGTTTATAAGAAGTAAAGATGGATGAACTCTAAAGTGGTCTCCTTATGGTGAAATCCCTCATGGGAAGACGCTTTGTGGAGTAAGAGAAACCATGATTAATTGTTGAATAATGAGATCCTATATGGATAGTGCTTTTCATTCCATTTCTGGTGGTATGTGGAACATCACATAACTCCTCATGGTTAGAGAGTTATGGCCATGAGAAGTTGGAGACCCCAGGTTTGGGTAATGGACCCAAGTTTGTTTGATGGATAATGGTATGAGTTATGATATATTTTCAAATAATACAATTCTATATGGATAGTACATGTCATTCCATTTTTGGTGGTATGTGGAACATCACATAACTCCTCATGGTTTGAGAGTTATGGCCTTACGAAGTTGGAGGACCCTCATATGTCATCTAGAAGCCCCAAAAGGTCAAAGTAGTCA